>JAYMSL010001078.1:0-18834 GCA_036897195.1 Plantago coronopus
GTGTTGTAAGTGAAGTTCAGTTACGAGTGTGGTGTAGGTGTGGTCGTGGTGGAGGTCGTGGTTCGTTCAGGTGTAGTTGAAGTCGTGGTTCAGGTGCAAGTTGTGGTTCAAGCGTAGGTGAAGTGGTTCAGGTGCATGAGGTGCATGAGGTGCATGAAGTCGGTCTTGTTAGATACTCTTGGTTAGGTCTGTTAGTGTTCTGTAATTGTTTTCGAGCATTTCTTATGCTCTATTATAATTAATGAAATTTTTTGCCGTTTAAAAAAAAAAGACTAATGTACATGGAGTTTCCAAAGGAACTGAAGTTCATCTCCAGTTTTTCTTTCGTTGTTTTCTTAATTTTCTTAATAAGAAAAACGGGCCAATTCGGTCGAGCAAGGTTGACTGTGAAACTTACAACTAGTACCATCTCTATAAAGTGGTCTATTTGCAAAGATCACTTAAAGGTGGTACTTTTTAAGACTATCTCAGGCAGTTCAGCCTCAAATTGGGACTCAACTCTCCCACGTCATAATTCTACTAAATCTCAATCTCTACTCAGCTTCAACACAAAAATGTGCTACAGCAGTTCAGCCTCACATTTATATTTATTTTCTCATTTCTTTTTTGAATTTCACTTTTTACAATAAATTTATAAAATTTAAAATACAATACAAGTGGAAATCAAAACTCAAAAAACAAAATGATAAAATATTATATTATATTTTTAGTTGTTAACTCTCAAATATTTCATTATACATTCTGAAAGTAGAATTGAAAAATATTGAAGATATAATATCATATGGAATTAAAAAAATGGAAGAAAAATATTTAGGATATCAAACCATAAATTTTTTTAAAAAATGGAAGAAATGACTATATCAGCAAGAATCGATCCCTACTCATACAAATGACAATCAATAAATCATACTGTTGCACTACTACTACCTCAATTGCTATTTGAGTTACTAAAACGTCCAAATAATAACTGTAAAAACATTTTAAAAAAAAATTAAAAAAATAGAAACCTGGTGAGGCGTGCTTCAAATCTTGAGGCGCACCTCACCACTCAGCCTTTTGCTCAACTGCTGCTGGAGCAGCTAAGCAAGGTTGAGCTACTTAATCTCCAGCAGTTGAGGCGCTGCTGGAGAAAGCCTAAGCATTTGTAAATTTAAAAACAAAATGAAAACATAAATTTTAAAAAAGAGATAACAATATGGTTGAACTACACCAGTAGTTCTTTGTATTATGAATTCTCTTGGAGGGCATGGGGTGTAGGTGTATAGTCAACCTAGAAAAAACATGTGCTTGAGTGGGCTTGTATTCCGGAATTTGATTTGCACTCTTGGTTCCTTTAATAAGTCGGAACAAGCGGAATTATAATGATGTTTGAGTGGAAAGGTGCTGGGGTATTCGAACGCTGCTGGAGTCATCATAAGATGGTTTAAATTATTGTTATAAGGTTGGTATGAGTGTATTGACGTTATAAATTGGTTATGAGTAGTGTATTTAGTTAGATTTCTTTTTTTTCCAAAAAGAAAAAAAAAGTCGGAACAAGCTCAAGATGATGATTTGCTCTGTTTAGATGATTTGCTCTGTTTAGACAATGAAGTTTTGTGCTGCTGATTGTGACATTGGCTATTGAGGTGTTAACTCTGTGAAATGGAAGGACATCTGTAAATGTGGAATTGTTTGATATTGAGCTATTTTGGTTTAGAGTTGTAAAAGCACTATTTCGATTGTGATCATGTTCTTTGTTCGTCTTATGTTTCTTCCGTTCTCTAATAAAATTCTTTTTGCCGTTTCAAAAATAGGTCGAATAAGTTAAGTCCAAATCAGAGCTCAATCGTCGGCGCCAGCATTACACAGATTTCGGCACTCCTCCCTCCTGAAAAGATGCACAACTTGTTCGTGAAGTTTGAGAAAAGATGGATGTTCTGGTAGTGACAAAATTATAAGTCGGAATATTTGGATTATTGTCTGAGCCTTCGACAGAGTAAGTGAAGTTGCCACTAGAAACATTTATAAACGTACACGTAGTAGTTAATATGTGACAAATTATGAAACTATAGTTTTCTTGCAAGTACCAGTTGGCCGTTAAATACAATTTTAAAGGTAACTTTATATGCTGGATAGGCTCAATTGGATTGTATTTGACGACAAGTTGATCAAGTTATGACGTTTAATTCTGTGTTACACTGTTCGTGTCTGAAGAGAACCGTATTACTTGTACATATTTTTATCTAATTGTGATTCACTTACCGTCACTGAACTTCCTCTAATCGATTGTTAGGCTCCCAGGAAATATCTGATCTTAACTGAATTGATTTATAACTTATTTCAAGTTAACAACGATGCGCATGTTAGTTAATACGTTGCTTCACCCCCAACCAATAAGTCGGGGGTTAGAGTCACCCCTTTGTCGTTTTTTTTTTTAAAAAAAAAAACTTATTTGAAGCTTAAATTTCAATTACATAAATCTGAACTGAACTGAACACAATTAAAATTAAAGTGAACTGAACAAATCCTTAGTGAAAGTATACTAAAGTTAACATCACCATCAACATATCTTAATATTTAACTACTCTCCGTATTTGACACGCCGAAAAAGTAAAGTGATCAACTGTTTTGGAATTGAATAACTACTTCACAAACATTCAGGAACATAGAGTGTTGGTAAGCTTTTGAATCAGAGACAATTGAACACATTGACAGTCAAAAATGAAAATTATAACATACAATTGTAGAAAACATGTGTTAAAAATTTCAGGGGGTGGCGTTCTTGTCCACCCGTAGTCTCGCACCCTCTATCTTCATCCTACAATAGGGGTCCAAAATTCAGTTGTGGTGTTCATCTCGATTCGCAGTCGCGCACACTCTAACTCTTTCCTGGAAACATAATAGAATAAATCCAAAATTTAGGTGGAGTATGCAGCAATATCTCCCGGCAATGAATCTAGGATAAGCTATTGAAAGGTGCAGGGATTAAAGAAAGAGTAATGTGAGATTAGTGGGAAATTAAAAGAAAAGAGATTAAGGTAGTTAGGTTTGTAAGTGGGGCAGAGGTAAGGTAAGCTGAAAACTTAAAAAAGAGAGGAAATAGAAATGGTGTATGGTACGTAGCATATGTGGTTAATTAAAAAAGGATTTGGTGATAACTGGATTTAGCAATAGTGTTAAGAAGGAAAGGAAATTAGGAAAGGAACGTTATTGATTGGTCAAATTGATTATTCATAATTTAGCTTACTCGGTTAACTTAATAGTATAGTAAACCCGCGTTCAATCCTCCTTCCTTACAAAAAGAAAGATAGCGACTTCTGAAGACTAACACGTGGCGGTGGTTTATGCTAATATTACCTAAACCCGGCCGGGTCACATTCACATCCAATCCAACTTCCAAGGTCCAACACGCTTTTCTTCCCTTGTCTTTCTCACTCTGTCCCAACTTTTCATCCCTTCTAGTACTGCAGTACTACACCCATTTTCCAATTAATCGGTACTATTTAGCATTAATCTATTGGCTCATTTTTAAATGAGTATACGAAATTGTAAGGCGGTATAAAAGTATGCTATGAGTAGAACTGTAGGAGTAAATTTGTTTCTAGGTTCTGGTTTCAAAAAGGGGAAAGTCTCATATTGACTATTTAGCACATAAGCGAGTTTTGTATTATGTTGGTCGATGCATTAATTATGAAATACCAAGAACTTTACTGGAAATTTGTCACACGTAACTAAACTTTAAAAGGAATAAGCGTGATAAATAAATCTCTTTTGATATAAGGTTTGGACGTCGAGGAGGAATTCATGATTTTGAAGGAGGAAAGAGCTAGATGGTTCCTTGGTCGAGTCCAACCGCACCCGCTTAGCTCCGGGTATCAAGCCATCGGCATGGGCTAGTTTATACTACCAAGTTTAATTTTGAATTATGGAGCCAATGGCTTCTTCGTTTAAACTTCGATGGTGTCTTCTCTACAACAGTCGCAACGACAGATGTATCCATTCCGATTAGTCTTCATGTGAATGATTGCATCCGTTCATGAACATCGATCTGCACCTATAAATAACTTCTTCAAGAATTGCTGAAACAAACATCTACTTTCCTTCTTTGCCCTACTTACAAAAAAACATGTATCTCTATATTGTTGCAGTTTAAGCAACTTTTGCAATTTAAGTGTTTGTTTACTGACTTATGTAGTTCAATCGTGGGAGACAATTCACTATCGATCAATAAAATGAAATTCACAGAGTCACCGGAGATCGACGTCTCTGTACTAAACACTCGACTCTCATTCCAGCAACACAACCACCACTATGCACGTCGGAACCTCCACCTGGCTGTGTTCCCTAGTCCTCCTCAAATTCCCGAGTGTTGGAACACTACCACCTCTCTCGAATCCCCAAACCTTTACTCCGACCTCCACAACTTCACTATTGTACTGTCAACACCAACGCTGGACAAATAAAATCTTAAATAAGGGTAGAGTGTAACCAGTCGACTTTATAGGCTCATTCATCCGTGTCATATCTCTAACCTACCTTCAGTTATGTTCAAGCATACAAAATATTCAAAACAAGGAACTAAAAGACAAATATCAGATTGCTTATCACCTACATATATCGTCTTCTAAGTAGTCAATTTTTGTCAAACAGAACCAATATTTTCTTCTAACTGGGGCACTATACAGTATAAATCAACAACCCTCACCAAATCAATTACACATACAAAAAAGTCACAATATATATTAATAAAAAATTTGGAAATTTTTTAATTGGAATCAGAAACTAATTAAATTTGGTCAAAGCTAGCTAGATTTTGTTTATGAGTTATAACAACACACTGACGGTGTGTTTAGAAGTTAGAACTGATGTAAGAGTTTGGAAATGAACTAAATAAACCCAGTTAACCATGGGCAAAGTCAGGAATATAAACTACCTATACGTAACTAGAACTATAATATTTTTAAAAAAATCAAGAAAAAATAATATCAATTATACCGCAAAAAGATTGGATCATTATAAAAAAGAAAATCAACTCATAAACTATGCAAAAAAAAAAAAACATAAAAAGAACATTCCAAATCCATAAAAAAATAACATATCTGTTAGTAAATTGGTAGTGCAGCCCAAATTAAAACTCCAAATTTTGCTAGTATATAAAAAGACTAGAAAACATGTGACACGCTACGCGTGTCATTGAATTAAATTTGAATGTTATATAAGAATATTCATGATGTTATTGTACTTTTCTAACATATTCATGTTTGGTGTCCAATCGTAGATATTAACGAAGAGATTATTTTGGTGAAATCAGAATTATATTTGGATAAACGTATTTTGAAAAATTAAGATTACGAAAAACAAGAGAAGATTGGAAAAGTTGTAAGTAATATGGATTGTATATTTGCAAATTGCAAGTGACAAATGTACGTATCAGATTAAAATTGAATGTGTAAGATCAACGTACCAGATTCAAATTAAACCGAAAACTAATGTAAAATATTATGTTATATACTACTTATAAAAAAAAAGAATTTTGGGGAGGTTGGGTAGTGCGTTGACGCACTACCCTGCACTAAAGTGCCTCCGCCCCTACAGTTAACGTTAACGACCACTTAATTAGTAAAATACTTCACTCTCATCCTATTTGGTTGAGGTTTGAATCATCCGTATATGGTTTCGAGAAAAATAAATCGAGCTAACCTGAAAATTTTAATTGGTAAACCAAGTTTAGACGCCAAAGATGCCCCATTTTCGATTTAGTTATGGAAAAAGATCTAAGTACGGATCTTTGTCTCATTATTTTGACAGGTTTACAAGTATTATGAGATTATAAAAGTCGTCGAAGATTAACTACCAAGTAAAGTATTGACTGATAAGCTCGGCCATGGAGGGAGGGATTAGATTAAAAAATGATTAGTAGTGGGTTTTCTTAATGTCATGGATGACTCTAACTAACAAATGGGGGACCATATAAAACTGTATTATGTTACAAAAGGGACTCATAATATATATATGCTACTTAATTAAAACTTTTTTGCAATCTGCCATGGGATATCACCGTCAAATAATAATACTAAGAACAATTTATTTTTATTTATTGCAAGTGTTTTTTGCTACGTGTTTACATTGAACAGGGGATTTATTTGGGTTGCACCTCCATTGTGTTTGTAGACGTAGCCAAATTAGTGCAAGCACTACTTAATTATGGGTGGTTTTTTGGCGGTTAATATTATATATAATCTATGGGCACACAAAGTGATCCTAAGATTATGAACGTTTATTCTGCAATTGAAATCTAGTGGTCGATAAAACGAGCTGATAAGGGACTGCTAATAACTAAAAATAAGATTGATATGTAATTAATAAATTGATTTGTAGTTGATCAATGACTATACTATTGAAAAATAGAATAATTTTCTAAATCAATCTCATTGTTAACATTCAAGAAGCATACAATCAAGAAACAATGGGAAAAACAAAAGATCAAGTGTTTTACTTTTTGATAGCTGGTGCCTAGTGTAATGAATCTTACATCAACTAGTTAGAAGTAAACCATGTGGTCTCTTGAGAATTTGTTGATTCCCAATTTGAAATCCAATATGATCCTAAGGTGTCGAACTGATCGAAGAAACCAATTCCATCATGGAAGGAAAACTTGAGCTTGAATCGGCTTCTAATAAAGTTGGAATATGAGAACTGCAGGCTACAACCGGCACTCTTCGAGTGCGCACTAGGTAAATCCATGGGTTTCTCTTTTTTTGAGTAACATTGGAACCCTAGTTACCCTTTCGTTGCGCATGCACTAGGGTACGTAAACCACAGTTCAATAGCATGCAAACCACATAAGCCAAGTTGAACCGCAAAAATGTTGAGGCGCTTGCCCATGATAGCACAATCACGAATGCGTCTCGGTCCATGGGATTTGAACTTTGTGATTTAGATGAATTTTTCTTTCTCTGTAACCAACTGAGCCAGCCTTTTCGCATTGTATACTTGTATAACTGAGTTTAGTCAAGATACACCTATATCTCGTTAATTTTTTGTTTTTTGTTTTTTTTTTTGAATTCACAAGGTATTACAATATATAAAGTAAATATCAAAATACACATAAACCTGCACCCGTCATGGCTCTAATCCCAGACCTTCTTCTTGTAAACCATCTCCTCTACCATTAGACCACCTTATAACTCCAAACTATATCTCGTTAATACAAGTCTTTTTTTTTAAACGGCAAATTTTTTTCATATTAATTCGAAAAGAGCATAAGAAATGTTCAGGACAAATACTTAACCGTGATTCAAATACCGACATTTAAAACCAAACCTATAACCTGCTTAACCGCAGAATACGAGCCCACACCGTTCGACAATACAACCTATACAACCAGAACCTACGACTGCACCACAAAATCAGCGAAAACGAAGCTGACATCTTCACTTGAACCAACCTCCAAGCTTGAAACCAACACCTGGACAAAAAACCATACGCACCTAAACCCACCGCTCTGAAAACACCAAAACCTTTGCCATCTTACTTTTCTAAGTACACTTCTAACTACACCTACATTCAAATACCAGATACCAGTAATTAATAATCTAGGCTCCTAGCTACTTTATTATTTTTGAGTTTACACTGTAAACTTCCAACAAACACCATATTGGATAGATTTTATGGAAGTTATTAATTCTTTATTCTACTATATTTCTCCTCAACATAAATTATCCCCTACTTAGAACAATTAAGTTTCATGTAATTTGTGCTATACTGGATTATATACCCCAAACAAATTGGGCAGCAAGTACTTAAGCTTGGTTGTATAAATTGAGCCTTCAGAAGTGGACTGCTGATGGTTCATGGGATAAGAGTAGTGTAGTGGAGCAGTGGATAGGGCATATGCCAGTAATATTTGCTCGCTGCCATACCTTTTCATGTTTTAACCCATCATCTTCACCTGATCAGCTGCTAGCTAAATGCTAATCCATCCATTTTGACCTGTAAGCCTGTAACATTGAATCATATATATGGGCATGCTACTTAAAATGTCCATCCCCTTATGGTACATATAGATCGACATATATACTAGTACGTAGAAGTATTTAATTTGTTTAAGAAGGACTTTCTTGATCGGGAAAATGGATTAATAACTAAAGTTTTGACATATGGCGAAGATGGACCAGATTCAAAAATCACACATTCTTATTATTCAATTATGCGTATATACCTATATATCAACTATCTAATGTAGTTACCTATGTTAAGTAGGTATCGAAATGTTATGATTTCGATGGAGTGTGTGTGCTTGGCATTGAGGAGAGGAGGTAGCTGCATGGAGTGTCTGTCCCCATGCATGCAACTTGGTTCCTTAAAGATCTCCCATGCTGACCATGTTACATAAGCATGTTACCACATGCAGACCAAATAGCCATCATCCATCATCCATCGATCTCTTATCATTTAATCATTTATCAACATGGAGATCGACTCGAGTATGCTTATGCCAGAGAGTCAACTCAGCTCAACCAAGCAAGCTTCTGAGCTTAGCTTATTAAGTTGTTGTTCCAAGTTGCCATAAATTTATACTCCCACTTTGCAGTAGTGCCACTGTGTAGTTGTCTTGTTTTCGAATCAATTCTCTCAATTAATTATATATGCTTTCGGTTGACAATCTTGTTGCCAGTTGAGATTTGTCAACATCGATCTTCTCGAATTTGTAAACGGTTTTGCTGCACTTGTTTCCCCACAGATGCCACCGGTCCAATTGATTCTTCCAGCTTCGAATAATACTACATTCTTATTTATATATATACCACCATGTGACCATTTCATCATTTGTGCAATAAATTATGTGTTGGTACACTGCAACCAAATATGATTTTCGGAACAATTCATAATATTGTGTTAAGTTATAAAGGTGGTCAATGATAAGGAAGTTGAGTTAGCACATGATCTGAGGTCGGAGGTTCGAACACCGACGATGGTATCACTATTAGGTGTTTTAGAATATTTGAGTTATAAGGTTGGTATGTGTGTATGAGAACGACATAATTTAAGACATAATTTATTCAATAACTATGCGGGGTTGACTTATGCAGGTTAGATTTTTTGTGCGGTATCTTAGTCCAACTTTTGGCAACTTTAGCAATTTTCATCAAAAGTCAACAATTGACACGAATTTGATGATGAGGCGCTCCGAACGGGCGAACTAAGGCTCTAGAATCTAGATAGACCATTTTGTCTGTATTATGACGTCAGCTATAATAATAAAATTAAAAGTTAATAAAAATGAATAATTAAATAAATAATTACCAAATAAAATCGCAAAAAAATGGTCTATTATTTGCAATATTAAAAAAAGAAAAATCTGATTGATTCAGATTTCAGAGAGTCAAGCATCCATGGACTGATGGATTATCATTTTGCAATATTATAGTGACTCTTTCATATAAAATATCATATTCTTTCTATTTCCAATAATAAATCCTATTCTTTTGCTTAAAAGAGGAAAATAAAAAGAATAGAAAAATTATGAAATAGTGCTACTTTCAAATCTTTATTATAATTTAGTGATACATAAAAAACATCTTGCAAATTAGTGAAAAACATTTTACAAATTAGTGATATAGCTAAATTTAGTAAATTTATGTAAAACAAACTTCCCTTATTTTATTTCTAATACAAAACTAACGTAATCTTTTAATGGAATTTTCAAACTTCTACACATACCAAGCATCATCATCATTTCCAGAAATCTTCCGACAAAATATTTATCCTACTTGATGATGCTTGAATAAAAGAGTAGTAATGCTTGTTTTTATAGTGATGCTTGTTATAACCATGCAACTTTAATAAAAGTTTTGCTCCTTATTACTATTAAATTGATGCTTGGACATTGTGAATAATGATTATCATAACCATGCAACATAATCAGGATCTTAACATCCTTCAACTTGTTAGTGATGCTTGTTAATAATAGTTATTCTCCTGATTACTAGTAAATTGATGCTTGTAATCGTTGTACACGCATCACACAATAGTGATGCATGACAAAAAATTGATGATGCTTGAACGGAGGCTGAAGCGGTGATTGAGCTTTTCCGATTAACAGAGCTGGGCAGAGATAAAAATGTGTTTTTAACCTGAATATTATTATTGCTCGGGTAATTCAGATGTTTGTTAAGATATTTACTATATTAATTGTTGCATGAGTTTTTCTGGTTGACTAGTTAAACTAGATAAGATTCATTTACTATATTTAAGAAGGGTATTGTTGTCAGTTCATATATAAGTACTATTTCATAAGAAAGATTTTATGTATCACTAAAGAGTAAGAATTATCTAAGAAAGACACTAATTCATAATTTTCCCTAAAATAAAATAAAAGGATCCATTACATAAAGACCCCCCTACTCTTATCTCTAATTACAATTGGACCCAAGTTAGTCATTCTATTTGCATGGACACTCCCACTAGCAAATTTAATTACATCTAAACCCATGAACTTGACTTTTGGTGAATTAAAAGCCTATTAGTGCGTTTGAAATATTGAATTCATGGTTATGCCAAACATCTCACATTAGTTTATCATTAATGAATTGTTAGCTTTTTTTTTTTTAGGATCAATATATAACTCCATTAAGAATCAAATCAGAATACAAGCTGGACCATAGCCTAACACCTATCAGCCTTCGCAATCAACTGTGGTATTGCGGGCTAATTCATGTGCTACAACATTACAATCTCTTCTAGCAAACTGAAATCTTAGGCTTCTAAGCTGTGCAGCCTTTTCTTTGGCATATTCCACGAAATGCCCAGCTGCTGTAAGGCACAATAAGTCAGAATTTAATGCCTTAATAATAGAGAGACAATCACTTTCAACTAGCACTTGCTGCCAGCCCTGTTCCAACGCCAAATCCACACCTGCTGCTATTGCCATTGTCTCGGCCACTTCGGGGTCTTGTATGAAGTCGACCCTGCGCTGACGCCATTTTAGAACATACCCCGAGTGGTCTCGTGCCACAATCCCCAGCCCTGCAGATCTTTCCGCTGGCCGCACAGCTGCGTCAACATTGATTTTAATCCAAGATGCTTGTGGCGGTCTCCAAGTATCAGACTCCGCAGCCGGTTGTCTTAGGCCCATTCTACGGCAAGTAATGGCCTCATCATATCTTCGCAGGTAGTCGTCAAGAAAGGCTATAATTTCGTGAGGTGCGATGTGCTTCCCACAATGCAAAAGCTTGTTGCGAGCGTACCATAGACTCCAGCACAAGCTGATAAACCGACGAAAAGCTTCTGTAGTTAGCTGGCTCCGTACAGACACAATCCATTCGTCGATTCGAAGTCCCTGTACTTGGATACAATTAGAAGGTATATTGGAAAGGGCCCAAGTAATTCGAACCACATGGCAGGATGTGAAGGTATGCAGGGCTGAATCTTCCGCTTCCTTGCATGCCGCGCAGATCATACCAGTTTGGATATTGCGCCTTGCCAAATTCTCTCCAATTGGCAGACCATTAGTCATCAATCTCCATAGGAAAATTTTTATTTTTCCGGGTACCTGCAGCTGCCAAATGAAGTTCCAATTTTGGTTAGAAGCATGGCTCGTGGAGGCTGTTTGTGCTGCCAGCCTTTGTTTCTTTAGGTCTCTTGCAGCATGGTATGCAGATTTCACCGTGAAGTAGCCCGATTTGGTAAAGGACCAGCGTCTCACGTCACTGCAATTCCTACGCAGCGGTATACTCAATATTGCTCGAACATCATCTTCCCAGAAACATTCGTCCAGCAGCCGTGAGTTCCAATGCTGGCCATCGTCAGCAATAAAGCTAGAAACCATTATAGGGTCTCCGAAATCGAATGGAGGAGTAATCGGTCGTCTTGAAACGGTGCGCGGGATCCAGTTATCAACCCAAGCTTCAATGTTTGCACCATCCCCTACACGCCAAATGAGTCCATGTTTCACCAATTCCACATCACTATGTATACTTCTCCAGGTGTAGGAGGCACCTTGAGGTACTGTCGATTCCAAAATATCAGTGTGTGGAAAGTATTTTGCCTTGAGGATCCTACTGAGCAGCGAATTTGGTGATTGTAGTATTCTCCATACCTGCTTGGCCAACAAAGCCAAATTGAATTCTCCAAGATCTCGAAAGCCCAAGCCGCCATCTCTTTTGCTATCGCATAGTGTGTCCCATTTAGTCCAGTGAACCTTGTTCTTTTTTCCATCTCCCCACCAAAAGTTAGATATCATGGATTCTAATTCACGGATAAGGTATGCAGGGAGTTTGAAGCATCCCATAACATATGTAGGAATAGCTTGGAGCACTGCTTTAATCATGACTTCCTTTCCTGCCTTGGATAGCTGCTTCTCGCCAAATCCCTGAGTTTTAGACCACAACCTTTCACGGATGCAACTGAACACTTCTTTTTTAGATTTACCCAGTTCCGTAGGTAAGCCTAAATATTTATCGTGTTTTTCCACAATTGTTACTGGTAGCACTTCCTGGATATCCTCAATTCTTTCCTGGCTTGTATTCCTGCTAAAAACTACTGTAGACTTTTCCAAATTGATTATCTGACCAGATGCCAAACTATAATTATGGAGAATGCTAGAGATATCTTCTGCCGAATTTTTAGTAGCTTCACAGAAAATCAACGTATCATCAGCAAACAATAAATGGGAGATCCGTGGTGCCAAAGGGCTAACATCAACTCCCTTTAACACCTCCCTCCTCCCAGCATACGCAAGCAAGGAACTAAAAGCTTCAGTGCAAAACAAGAACAAGTATGGGGATAGAGGGTCCCCTTGCCGAATTCCCCTCTCAGGGTGTACAGGACCAAAGAGTTTCTCATTCACATTAACAGAATAGCTAACATACCGAACACAAAGCATCATAAGTTTGATGAATCTACGCTCAAAGACTAATCTACTCAGTACATTCTCAAGAAAATTCCACTCAACCCGATCATATGCCTTACTCATATCCAGTTTCAAATCCATAGACATATCTCTACCTTTAGTTTTTCTCTTAAGAAAGTGGTTAGTCTCATAAGCAACCAACACATTATCAGTAATTAATCGGTTAGGGATAAAAGCAGATTGTGTCTCGGCAATAATATGGTTCATATGGGGCTTAAGTCTATTAGTAATAGCCTTGGAGGCTATTTTAAAAATAACATTACTCAAGCTTATGGGTCGGAACTGGGTAATTAATTCTGGTGTTTGAGTTTTTGGGACAAGGATAATGTGAGTGAAGTTTAACTCAAGTTCCAAAACATGGTCCTTCAAAAAATCAAGAACACAGGAAGTAACAGAGATGCCAACAATATGCCAAAATTTCTGGTAAAAGAGAGCAGGCATGCCATCAGGGCCAGCGGATTTAGTGGGATACATATCAAAGAGTGCAGATTTTACCTCATTTGCCGTGAATCCCCGAGATACGTCCTGGTTAATAGCCTCCGTCACTTTTGGGTACATAGTGCCGATTACTGCTTCAATCTCCTCTGCCGACGGTTGCCTGCTAGTGAAGATGTTGTCGAAATAGTTCACTGCAATTTCCCCCATTTTATCGAAGTCAACCTGCCAAGCTCCTTGGCCATCTTGAAGTCCCAGTATCTCGTTTTGTTTCTTCCTCTTCGAAGCTTGCGAATGGAAAAACTTCGTATTTCTGTCCCCATCAGCTAACCAGTGTCGATTAACTCTTTGGTGCCATAATACCTCTTCTATATCCAACATACCTTCTAATTCACGAGTAAGACCCAATTCCCTTTCTTTCACTGCCGCTGTGTATGGCTGTTTGTGCAGCTTCTCAAGTTCCTGGTTCAAATCGCGGATGGCTTTTCTGATATTGGGGTAATTCGACCTGCTCCAACCCTCTAATCCCTCGGTGCATGACTGCAGATTCCGCCGCGCCGCCTGGGCTGGGTCCCATAGTTGACGCACCTGATGTGCACAGTCCGGAGAATCAAGCCACACCACCTCAAATCTGAAGGGGCGTCGCTGCTGTGGTCGGCGCGGCTGGGTGGTGGCGGAAGGAGATAGCTGGAGGAGGATGGGTATGTGATCTGACCCTCTCCGGTTTAGGTGAGCTAGTGTTGCATCTGGGAAGATTGAATTCCAGTTAACTGTGCTAACAGCTTTGTCGTGTCTTTCTTTAGTATTATCGAGTAGGGGGCGCTTATTTTTCCAAGTGTATGGATCTCCCGTGAAACCCAGATCCAGAAGACCATTATGATTTAGTGCCTCTCGAAAATCCCTTAGTCTCCATTCGGGAACAAGACCACCTCCTAATTTCACCGAATTTACTAAAAC
This sequence comes from Plantago coronopus, assembly GCA_036897195.1. Taxonomy (NCBI): domain Eukaryota; kingdom Viridiplantae; phylum Streptophyta; class Magnoliopsida; order Lamiales; family Plantaginaceae; genus Plantago; species Plantago coronopus. Next base: position 14,285 of record JAYMSL010001078.1, read on the forward strand.
TTCATTGAAGTCTCCCATTACTAGCCATTCTCGTTGTGACATGGACCCCAACGACTTTAACAAATTCCAAGTTCTCTTCATTTTAATCGAATCTGGTTCACCGTAGAAGCCAGTGAATCGCCAAATTACATTGCTACCACTAAGTTGAACATTAGCATCTATATGATTAAAACTAAAATTACAAATAAAAACCGAGGTGTCTTTATCCCATAATAAGGCAAGACCCCCAGAACGACCAATAGCGGACACACCTAAACCAAAATAACCAAATCTAGACTTAATACTATCAATACTCGAAGATGACTCTCACTTAATAAATTTCCTAAGGCTCGAACCGTCCAAGGGTTGCCCAAACCCTGACAGTTCCAACTCAAACAACTCATTTGTCTAGGCAGAGGTGTTGAGCCACCGCCGCCTCTGATTCGGTTATATCATGTTTAGCCCGTTTACTAGTAATAGACTCCGCCGAAGGTTCTTCCGCGGTCTCTTGATCTCGATTCTTGTTCTTGCTTCCGGCAGGTCTACCTCTTTTTTGCTCGTAGGTGGCTGCTCGGCGGGGTTACTGGTCAAGGTGGCTGGATGCGGTCTTCGGGTGAATTTGTGTTTGACTTGGGTTGCTTGATCGGGTGGGGTATATTGTTGGATCGGGTAGTGTTTGTTATGGGTCGGGTACCGTTTGATTTGGTTGGGTAGAGCAGGCCGGTAGGAGCTGGGTTTGTTTGTGTACCAGGCTTTTGGAATGGGCTATGGGTAGAGTTGGGCCTCAAAGTAAGTTGGTTTGGGTTGCTGAGTGGGTTGACTGGTGGGTCAATGGCTAGTTGGTTTCGGTTATTGAGTGGGGGTAATTGGATAGCTAACTGTGGTTGTAGTTGGGTTTGATTTGGTTCATTGACTAAGTCAAGCAAGACTATCTCCATCCCTGTTGCAGTCTATTCCGTAGTTTTCGTCACGTTAGCTTTCCCCTTATCCACGAATGACGGTTCAACTGTCCGAGATGCACGACTGTAACTCCCACCCCCCACGTTTTCAGAGACTGGGTTGTTTCAATCCCGTGAATTCCGCAAGAGTGGGTTTGAATCCCGGCTGGGTCGCGGCAGCGGCGGAGACTGGTTTGCCGGCGGCAACTGGGGTGGCCTCCACTGTCGAATACTTCCTCCTACAAACCGTGGCTGGAGATTTGGTGTCTCCACCCGTAGCCAATCTCCGTAACTCAGTCTGTCTACCAGTATATCGCCGTTGTCATCAGCGTAATCCATACAATATCTGCAATCTTTTGCTAGGTGTTCCAGGAGACCGCAATAGTAGCAGAAATTAGGAAGTTTTTCGTACCCCAAACGAACGCAGAGTTCCTGTTTGTCAGGTCCTTCGACTTTGATCATACGCCGAATTGGCTTCGTTATATCAATTCTTGCGCGAAAACGAAGAACTTTATTCAAGAAGCCCTTGGCATGGGAATTGTCCATATCGATATATTCACCCAGTATGTTACCAAGGAATGCCACCATGCTTCGGTGATTGAGGTTAAAAGGTAAACCCATTGCTTGAATGTAGAAATCAGCCATGTCTTTTTGAACATTAGCCTGGTCTTCTCCCTTCTCCAGTTTCCTAAGGACTAGCAGGTGCTTGTTGAAACTCCAAGGTCCGCGTGCCAACACCCGGTTTTTCTCCGCTCGGTGTCCAAATCGGAATAGTAGCCTGTCGTTTTCAATCACACGCATTGTAACCCCGTGTCTGGCGTCCCATAATGGCAGCATGGTATTCTCAAAAGCCTGAAGATTACTAGTCTTTCGCGATAGTATACGACCAACGAGACAAAGGTCGAAACTGCTGTCATCCATATTCCAAAGGCCTGTTAGAATACTGATCTTTTCCTCCTCAGAATTGGTCAACTTAAGCCCCTTACTCAATCTGTCTAGCTCGGTCAGAGCAGTGAGGATGAAGTGTAATGCTGAACTATGTACCACAAAAGAGAACAAACGCAGATTACCCGAACTTATCTGAAAAAACACAAACAAAAATAATTGGTACACGCGGTTCATTAAAATTAATTGTGATCGAAATTAGTTTTTTTGCATGAAGTTGTGACAATTATGCAGTTTTTTCTCCAACATGTTTGAGATGTTTTAGTAGAATTGACGTAAGTCTCCACAAGAATGCATTTCAGAAAATTCAAAATTCCTAGTAAATATTGGTATATCTATCAAACGGTACACACGTTTTAGCCTAATTTATTGTAAGCGAAAGTAGTTTTTTGCATCAAGTTGTGACAGTTTTGCAGGTTCTTTTCACACTTTTGAGTTATTTTTGTAGAATGGATGTAAGTCTCTCCACACAAATGTAAATTAGAAAATTTAATATGAGAAAAATACTAGAATGATATATCTATCAAATGAAATAGGCGGTTCAGCTTCATTCATTGCAAGCGAAGATAACATCATAATTTGGTTCCTACTTAATTAAAAAAAAAAGTGAAAAATACACCTATAAATTGCAGGAAAATTGAAAAATGGACTTGTAAGATGTCAATTAGTGATTGCGGCAATTTAGGCCAGTTCGAACCTTCTAAGTTGATTCGATATGATGTTACGAAATTGTTCATGCAAAGATAACCTCATAATTTGATTCGTAACTTAAAAAACAGAAAAATATACCTATGAATTGTAGGCAAATGGGAAATGGATGATGAAAGTCATTTTACTCACCAAAATATATTTATAATTGTCAGACTATCTTATCACAACTCTATAAATAGAACAGCGTAAGTTAATCCCAGAGGTCGGTCTCTAAGGAATCAATTGATCTAAGAATCAACAATTGTGTAAACTAATAAATCAGCAGACTGAACACAAGTAAACAAGTTGGTTGATTGGTTGATTTATAATTACGTAGATAACTAAAGAAGGCGTTTAAACAAGAACTGTGTATAAAGATTGAATAAGAGACAGACAGATAAAAAACAGGTGCGATGTATTACCGTACTCTATAACTTGACAGATCAGCGAATATGAAATGAACGATGCAATCTTAGATAGGTATTTAGCATAACATATGATATTGATAAGCGCAGCTATGCAATTAATGGGCTGATGAATATATATAGTATTCTCACATTACGAACAAAATCATCTTCGAATATAGTAAAGGCAACAATCCTACCAATCAAACATGAAAAGAAAAATAACAATGTATGTAATCGGTAACCAAACGTAAGAACGTCTTAGAAGATTTTGCTAAGCATGATACATGAAGTCGCCTGAATCCAATTCATAAACACTAGTCATTCATAACGAATCTACTCGTAGCATAAATATACGTTCCAACATCGCACCTATATACGCTTAGCTACTCATGCAATTTGACATTCTCACAATGAATTGATATGAATAAAGCATAGCAAATATAGAGATAATAAACACAATATGTAAGGGAAACGATATTAGCCGAATTAGGATTTCATCCAAATCGAACGATATTGAGAATCTTCGTAAATTCTGCCGTAATCTCTAATTCAAGAATTGTGTTCTTGAACTAAGCCCTAACTATGGAGTTTCTCTACTAATAACTATAAAGCTATCTACAAATAATGAAAATAGGTCCTATATATAGTAGACTGAAATATAAAGTAGAATCCTAACAGGATTGGGCTTTGGCCTTTAAATCCACGTGCATGATTATCATGCAATGCGCGGCGCAGTCCCTCTCATGCACGGCGCAGTGCGTCTGTTTGCTCCTTGATGCGCGGCGCGGTCTTCAGGGCAATCTGCGGCAAGTTTTATATATTTGGCACCGTGCGGCGCGACAAACAGAGTGCGCGGCGCGGTGCTCGCGTCCAACCTTCTGAGTTGGTGCGCAAGGTTGTTGCGGCTCGCCATGCGCGGCGCGCTCAAGCTGATGCGTGGCGCGATGCTTCCTTCACTTGTGCTCTGAATCTCTTCTTGACATGGTTTTTTTGGACCGACTCTTGGTCCGACTCGACCGGTAATGCCCGTGAACCATGCTTTGGATATTTATCTTCAAATATCATTGGAAATCCATCGTAATACGCTCAAAATTCATCGAAAACACGAACTTACCTAAAAACACAACAGGAAACGAAAACATGCAAAAACAATGCAAACAAGACTAAAACTGGGACAATCCCGCGTTAATGTTAGCGAAAAAGAGACGTTTGGGGTGTACTAAAATGTTGTCAACAATGGACCTGTCAGATGTCAATTGTTGTTTGTTGCAGTTTAGGTCACTTCCAAGGTCTTAGAGCAACATCAGTTTCCTTATAAAATATCACCTAAAACTTCCCCTAACTCTCTCCCTATTAAATTTTCCGCACGTATTCAATAATGAAATAAAATCAGATTCCCTATTGTTAGACTGATTGTTTTCTTAGGATTTTGGGAAAATCAATTAGACTGATTAGGTTTCTTAAGTTTTGATGATGATACATTTAGTAGCAGACTGATAACCCCTAATACTAAGCTTTCTCAGCTTAAGTCTGTAAAGGTGGTATCTAGTCACTTTGTGTTTTTAGGCTAACTTGTATGCACAGGTTAAAG
>JAYMSL010001079.1:0-18833 GCA_036897195.1 Plantago coronopus
CTCTTGGTCCGACTCGACCGGAAAAGTAACCTAGTTTGGAGAGCACTCAGCATCCGACTCGACTCTTGGCACAATGTTAGAGCAATCAACAGAGTCACAATGTTAGAGCAAACAACCTTTTCCGGAAAAGTAACCTAGTTTGGAGAGCACTCAACATCCACTCAAAACACTCTTACTTTTCCGAACTAGGTTACTTTTTGGACCGCGTGGTTCACAAACTTTTCCGGTTAGAGCAACAGAGAGCAACACTATGTGTGATGCTTCGACAGCCTCACTGAAGTTGGCAACAACCTGACTGAAGTTAGTCATGCGACACCTTGACTGACGATAGAAAACCCGAAGTAACTGAGTTTGAGCATCATCACGAGTCACAATGTTACCAACGCTGGTACAATTCGTCTTCGTCTGCAAATAATCCCTCTCCGCGAGTTATCTAGCTCCAACATCCACTTCTAGCCGAGTTGCGCGGAAAAGGTTTCTCGACAAATTAGTCCTTCAATCCATAGTTCGAACCCATTACTCAGAGTTATTTCTGGCGGTGATGTGACTTCCGTCGGACGCGAAATGACCCAGATCGGAGACGAAATCAAAGACACTTGAACTCAAAGTGATTTCTGGTTGTGCTGTGACTTCCGTCGGAAGCCCAGATTAGAGGCGAAATGATATCGGAAATTCGAAATCGAAGTAAACAGACCAGATAAATGGACTGGAGAGAAGGAGGGGAAGTGGAATGAGCGAGAGGGAAGAAGGTGAGAGAAAAGGAACCAGCGGATGTTTCTCCACACACTTCTCACGCGCTAGTTTACAATTATTAACATACTCTTAATATATGTGTACTTATTTTGTGTTAGACATGAGACCGTACAATTACAAATATTAATTGTACGAGGGTACTAGTTAGACCACGACTAATGGGAACTGGCGTGGTTGCTGTCGTACTTCATGACGCCATGACGAGCTGGCGTGGACGCAGGCCTACCTCAATTACTTTTGTTTTTTTTGGTTTTTTCTATTTTCTGATTTAATAAAAAAAGAGAAATTCTGAAATAAATCGTAATAGTTATATTTTTGAATTCTCTACAAATAGACACCAACATTGACTGTATTTCGATCACCCCATCTCCCACTCTCATTTCTCTCTTAATAAATTTAAAACACTGTCTACCCTTTAATATTTATTATTGCTATTATATTTGCATAACTAATCTAATTTCTTTCCTTATCATTTTATCAATAATTATTTATCTATTTTTTTAAAAAAAAAACTTAAACAAAATCCATGACGGGTTATAATTAAATTCTGTCATGACATATTACTGTTATATGGCGTCGCTATGACAGTGTGTCATGCCCGTCACCACTAGTAATAGTCTTAGTTTTTCAGTATATAAAGTAGTAACTTAAAATTGTAAGCGTCCCATTTAGCAGAAAAGCTATATAGAAACCCTAGGTGTTTGGGTTAAGAAAGAATTTGAAATTATAACAAATTTGTTTTACTTGTGTAAATCTTTGGCCATAGATTTTCGAATTCCACAGATGGGAAGACGAAAGGAGCGTAGGCATGCTGCCTTGAGCTCCGGCCGTAGAGTCAAACTCGATCTCTTCGCGGAACCCACTGGTACACACATATCCATCTTCATCAATCCATTTCTTTCTTCTTTTTAGGTTTTCGTATTCTTCCTATTTATCTTTTAGATGATGGAGTTAATCAATTATTATGTTCCTTAGTTTAGGGTTTATGTACAACTGATTTCATATATTCCTGTAGAATTGTTTCTATATATATATATGCTCTATAGTGTCTTTGCAGGTCGTTGTAGCTAGAAGGATAATCAATTTAATTTCAAGTACATACTTCAAAGTACTGATAGTTTTAAACTCAACGAATTGGCAACTAGTCCAAATATAAATTAAGACCATATAGCTATTTATTAACTCAAATCGAATACAAGATTGTGGCTTGATATGATAAGTTGCTGGATAAGAAATTAAGAACATTAATCAGGGGAATATAGCTTGCTAGGTTTATGAACTGTAGGTATGATCAAACAGGATATATTTTATTCTGAGAATACCCTTTTTTTTTAGGAGATACTGCTGGTTCTTCTACTCAAGAAGTTGGAGGGGATGGTAATTCCAATGTTGTTGAGGAGTTACCAAGTTCACCATCATCCTCAGGTGGGTTCCGTCTGTTTTTCTTCAAAGGACTGCTCTATGTAGAGACGACATGATCTGATCACATTATAAGGGTGGAAAATTATTGGATTTTTTATGCAAGACATGTTATTTGCATCTCCGAATATTTGTTTCCAGAATGTAGGATGCTGTGGCATTGGGAACAATCAGACGATTATCAGACTTCATCTACTCCCTGCCACAGTGCATTATTATGTGAACTTCAACCTATCATGTCCTCTATTTTCGGCAGCATTAAAGGCAGTTCAAAGACCACACGGATAATACTCCAATTGGTTCGTATGACTTTAGCTTAATTTTATTTTCTGATACTGACCGTTTGTGATTTCTGCAACAGGTTTGACGGGCTCTGTGTATATTTTAAACCACGGACTCTTAAAAATATACTGATTGATTTTTTAGTAATGGAGTATCTTTGGAAGATGGATCTTTCAATTGCATATCTATTCAGCTGTTTGTGTCCACATATATGTTGACATGCCTGTAGTTATCATAAGTCTTCTGAAACAGTGTTATATAAATGTGCAGGAAAAAGAACACAGAATCCTCTGCTTTTGCTTGGGCAGTATAGTGATGAAGAATTGGACGAGGGTTCAAGTGACAAAAATAATCATACTTTGCCGGAGGATGGATGTGTTGCAGATCATGAGGTAATTAAATAGACAACTACTTATATTGTTTGCTCCTGGCATACTCATACCTGTCAAGATTTGCCATAGTGGTTGCTTCAATGCAACACACATTACACTAAAGGTTCCATTCTGGCTACATCGAATAGTGTGCATAATGAATAGTACCTATGTTAGATGAATTATTGAATTCAGGCTTTGTTTTAAGAGAACAAATGTTACCTTTGCATTCAATATCTGCTTCTTAAGTTGATATATTAGGAACTTGGATTTCACCTTTGCATTGATGAACCAATTAAGCTATTATTATGAATTCTATAGTTATTGATGCGTAGTGATATACTTCAGTTCTTCACATACTTCGCTATGGATGAAAGTAGCTGTCACTGTGTAGCATAATGAGACCTTGTTTTCACGGTCTGCTAGCGTTAACAACAATGGATAATTGTATTAATTTGAAAAGCAGCATGATGTAAAGTCTGGTTAAAACATCAAATATCCTGCCTTTACAACATAGCAGTGGAATTTAGCAATTATGTTTGTTACTCCCTTTGCTTATAGTAGCAACTGTGTCATCGTAGCATATTTGTACGAATGGTCGGGATTTTAGTGGTTTCTATTTTAAATATATGTTACCTACTAATGTTAATTTAATCACATAAGATTAGTCATATCCCTTGGTTAGAGTGAACGGCATTACTTACCTGCAGGGACACTATTTCCCCTTTTGGAATTTATGCTCCTGAAATTTACATCAACTTTATTCCTAGGGTTCGACAAATTAATAATTTGATCTATTGTAACAGTTTCTCAAATTTACTCTTTTTATAATCATTGTCACTTAATTGGGGAAATTAATTTGTTGTTTCTTTTTGTCTCAGGATCAAACAGAGAAAGGAAATGAAGAAGCTAAGAATAATGCTGGAAACAAGCCTCCTATACAAAATGAGGAACGCCTTCTGGTGGATGGAACATATTCGTTCCAGGGTCCTCCGCAGAAACATGAAAATGGGATAAGCATGAATGCCTCTGAAGACATGCTGGGTGAAACAAATAGCATGGAAGAAAGCCAATGTCTCACTGTCTCTGACAAACAACCTATTGAGGACCTGAGCACAGGCTGGAAGATGGTTTTACATGAAGAGAGTAGCCAATATTATTATTGGAATATCAAAACTGGTGAAACTTCATGGGAAGTGCCCGATGCTCTGGCTTTGGGAAGTTCCACGTCGAACGGGACAGTCGTTGAGGGTGGTACTGAAGAAAATGCATCGTTGACTGTGGAAGAAGGTGAGATCCTGACTAGGAAGCTCGATAGTGGTGCAAACCTCAATTTTGAAACCACTGATGTAGCTGACAATGGGTTCATCATGCATGATGGACACAATGAGCAGTCTAGGCGTGATTCATCTGTTGAGGAGGATGTAACTAGGGATGCTGACCAAAGTTGTGGAATTTCTTCTGATGTCCATATTTCCATGGTCAATGGTAACAGAATAGATCTTGAACGTTCTGTAGAGAGTGAAACTGGTACTGTTTTACCTCCGCAGCTGGTAAAACACTGTGAAAACCTTCTGGAGAGATTGAACTCTTTGAAAAGGTACTGCCTCCTTTGTGCCTGGTACTTCTTTAGCATTTCCTCAACATTTCATGTCATGTTATATGTCATCTGATTTTAGTGCACTAGCTTATTCCCCTCTTTATATTTTGAATCACTGATCTTTTCTCGTTTTCAACTGTTCAGTTTTAATGGCCATACGGAAGGTCAAGACTTCAAACGAAGGTGTATATTGGAAGTTGAGGTTAGACTGACTGACATTAAAACATTACAACCTCACGGGTCATCTTTGCTTCCCTTTTGGCTCCATTGTGACGCTCAGATAAAACGGATGGAGGCAACCATCAATAACTTCGTCGAATGCTATTCTTCTTCATCCATCATTGGTACTGATGATTTATGTAAGTCACGTGAAGGAACTCATGATGATATATTAATTGATTCAAGTGAAAAGAAACTACCATTAGCTGCTGCACGATCTTCTTCTCCTGAGTGCCCTGCTGAAAAATTGAAGCTTGGAGCTCAAGATGATGATGCCTCCGTCACTGCTTCTCTTGCTACTGTTGATGTGGATGTAAAACATGAAACCAAGGGAACTGAAATGGAAAGTAATTCGATTATCAATCCTGATCTTCACTCATCTGATGAAGTGGACATGGATGTGGACATGGAAGTTGAAGACACATCTAATATAGTAACAAGTATTCATTATCCTACCTCAGAGTTATCTAGTTATCCTGCTAGCCAGGATCCTTCGGTGCCAGGTCAAATACTGGTTGCTCCACTTCCTGTTGTGGAATGGGTTCCTCCACCACCTCCTGAAGATGAACCTTTTCCTCCTCTACCCCCTGATGGTGAACCTTTCCTGCCCCCTCCTCCAGATGAGCCTCCAGAACCCCCGTCTTATCCACCAGTATCTCATTCCGAGACAGTTCAACCTTTTCCTTTTACCGAACACTACACTCTGCCATATCCTGCTTCTGGTTATGAATATTATGGGCAGATACCAAATGACGTTTCAGGTACTAGTCTCTACATGCATCCTGGGGGTATGCAGGCACATTACTACGAAAGTGGATATGGCGCTCCTGTGGAGTCTGGTGGCTATTATAACCTCCAAGGTGGGACGTTGAATGCTACTTCAATGACTGGCGGATCAGCGGCCGAAACCTCTAAAACTCCGAGTGAAACCTTTCCTGAAACCCAAAAATCTGATGCACCTGTATCTTTGCTGGCGCATGCTGGCTTTGTGAAACCTCCAGGTGTTGCTGATGTCCAACACCCTGTCAAAACGTTAAATTCTTCAGAAAACAACCATGTATCTGCGTCATCCTCTAGTACTGTTGTCCATGCTGCGGCTGCGACAAATTCCAAGATGCAACCTAAAGGTGATGGTTTAATTTAACTTTTTGTGTAAAATTAAAGAATAGTAATGATTGCATCCTGCTCCCTTCTAGGCATGTCTTTTTGCAATAACCTCTTTTGTTGATTGAAAGGCGAAGGAGGGTGTTACATCCATAGACTTTGTTTAAGCATTACAGTTATCATAGATTGTTTTTATTATTATATTATAGTTAGATACTTAAGATTTCTTATTAAGATTAGAGTTACAATATTAGACTACGGTTCTAGTATAGTCTATGATACAAGATAGTTAGAGCTGTCAGAGTAGGATCCAAATATACAGATGTAGGATAGTGGTTCAACTGTAAGAGTTGGTTTTGCCCTTTTGGAGATTGGTTGTATTTTATCTTTTATTTTCTGTCAAATAAACTCCAGAAAACATAGCCTTGCTACATCATAAATACTTGTTATATTGACATTCAAACCTACAGTTCTCTATCAGACGAGCGTGGGGGGTAGAAGCGGGGTTACTGCATACACTCTGTTGTTATTAAGTGCAAACAACTATGAGCTTGTTAAGTTTTTAAATTTTTTATGTGCTAACAAATTGTATTTATGCTTTCTTTCTTCACAGCTTCACGAGGTAAAAAACGAACAGCTGCAGTTGTATCCACTGTGAGACCTAACAAGAAAGTCTCCAGCTTAGTGGATAAGGTTATATTTGATCCTCTTTTCCTGACTGATAGAAAACTTCAATTTATCTACATGGTGCTTACTATTATAACCTGTGTGCCAGTGGAAAGCAGTGAAGGAAGAGTTGCACGAAGAGGAGGAAGAACCTGAAGATGCTTATGAAATCCTAGAGAAGAAAAAACAAAGGGAAATAGAGGTCTGTAAATTTTGAGTTTTTGACTTAAGTTCGTCATTAATGATTGTTTACTCTTTCTGTATTTAGTATTTACTCAATTCCATTTATTTACAGGAATGGCGCGCACAACACATAGCAAGTGGTGAGGCCAAAGACAATGCTAATTTTCAGCCACTTGGTGGTGATTGGTAATGTGTTCTTGATCACAGACTTTGGCATTATCTGATATTTAGTTGTAGTCCAGTTACTGACTTTGTACCTGAACTTTGAAAGTTATTCATACTGAAATGTTTCCATTGAGGTCGTATGGACCTCATTAGCACACTTGCTCAGACGGTTGGTGTTTCCGTGCAAGTGAAACTGCATGCATTATGTGAGGGTAAAGTAGTTTTTGTAAACTTCAGGAGAATTAGCATTATCCGTGAACTTGTGGAGTCCTAGTCTAGGTTATCCGTGAACTTCGTGTGTGTTCTTTTGGTTATTATTTCCTCTCATGCATAGAATAACATGACTGTTTCACAGGCGAGAGCGAGTGAAGCGCAGAATGGCCCAGAAGAAGAAAGAAACTAGACAAAGTTCACCAGATGTAGCAACTGTTGACGGAAACCAGCAACCTGATCTCGTTGAGATTTCTAGCGGCCTTCCATCAGGCTGGCAGGTGATTATTTTCGGTATTTTTAGTTATTTTATTTCTTATATTTGAACGAGAAGAATGGATTGTGTACATCTACTCAATGGCCGTTCTCATTTTGGTCATTCTCAGGCTTATTGGGATGATTCATCAAAGCAAGTTTACTATGCAAATATGCTAACCTCGGAGACATCCTGGAGCAGGCCTACTGACTGAGAAGCTACTTAAATGGACATAAGTTGATCTGGGTTCAGTTGGTGTGAAACTTGGTGTTTCAGTTTCCCTGGAATTGCCTACATTTTCTGCAGTGGCATTACACGTGTAAGCGTGAGTTCTTGATTTTATCTCAAAGGAAACTACTTAAAATGGGTACAAGGAGAAATGATGCTACCGCGAATGCAGGGTGGATTCAGTTTTGTCCATTTAGCTTGGCTGAGGCCTGAACCGTAGAAAGAAATTAAGATTAGATGGACAATTATTTGTATATTATTACAGTTTTTTCTTTTTTTTGAAGAAGAACCGAAGGGCAGAGCCGCAGAGCCCTTATATTATTGCATAATATGAAAGAGGTTCAGGAGGTTTGTAAGACCCCCAATACATCATTGGCTCATTGCCTTCAAGGGCTCAAAATGAAAGTAGCAACATGGATAACATCTAAATTTAACAAGATATGAAACCTTCCTAGTCTTGCCAAAGCTTGTACAATCTTCCATCTTCATATGATACCAGTTCATGTCCTTTACGCCAATATTGATCTCCAAGTAAACAGTGGTGCATACACCATAGCATGCTGCCTGCATACACCACCAACATGAGATTCCAAAGTCAAAACTTTGTGTTCATTCAAAGATTATCTCGCACACACTTAGCAATCCACCAGGTTGCTATCATAACTTGACATAAATTCTCCAATGTAGCAGCCTCAGTAACCTTAACCAAAAGAGTGTTAATATTACAAAATCTAAGTTCAAGATGATAAGAGTTAGACAGTTTTTTATATCTAAAAGCATTAGCACACAGTTCTGTTTTTGTGCTTCTTATCTTTTTTTTCTTTCTCCATCTTCCATTTTTCTACTCCATATGCCTTCCCTATCCTCCTCTTACAGAGAGGCCTCTAGCCTTGCAATTTCTATCATCAGAGATGCCACTTTCATACTTGATAAGAGTTAGACACATGTAACTACCAGTTACATCAAGTGTTTACCAAAACGAGCACAAAGTATATCACAAGCACTCTCCTTAACTATACACATATTCCTGAAAGTAAGCCACTTACATAATCTGTCAAGGAACAATAAAGTGTTGTTTATATGAGAATAATTTCCAAAATCGCAAAAGTTGAAGAGACTGTCCTCTTCCTTTTTTTACAGCCCTATTCTTCCCCTTGTCTTTTTTTTTTTGAGGCCATTCATTTTCTTTTGTTTTGATATTTTTTGGCCTTCCATTTTTTTTCTGTTTTTCGAATTCCTTTTTTCCTTCCAACCTTCCATGCTTTTTACTCCTTCAGCCAGTCAGCCTGCCTTATCCTCCCATAATGTACACATTTCATATAGAAAAATAGCCAGTTATAGCATGTATCAGTTACCTCAGGACTTTCAGAACAATTTGCCAAGTTGTACAGATTTTACATGGTGGAGGGAAGTACACCATAATATTCAAGCTCGTACTTAAACCACAGTAAAAAAAATTTTGCTGATGACCAAGGGTCTGAATTATTTGTACTGTATTCCAATCCAGGAATTGCAGACTCAAAAGTGCACAGTGTAAAAAGATATTTTTTTCCCTCAAATGCAAGATTAGTGTAACTACCATCAAGCTCCAGATTCTGAGCTACTGCAACCTCATCAATGATTTTATCTCTTTGCTTTGTACCTGCAAAATAACACAAAGCTCCTTTGACAGTATCAGTTTGACTCATAATTTAAGTATTCTAAGGTAAGGCATACCAGCTGTGTCAGAGTACAACACATTCTTCACTTTTCTGCTACACATAGGAAGTGTAAGAGTTCTTGTAAGATGTAATGGCATAGTACAAGCCTCTTGAGCTAGGGTATCTGCTACCCCATTTCCTTCCCTATGTATGTGCTGGAATCTAATTTGAGCTTTAGCTTTAAAATCCTCAATCATGTACAAGCAACTCCACCATTTCCAGTTTGCACACTTCATCTTATTAGTCAACAAGGATATCACATATATATAAGTTATCAGATTCAACAATTATGTCCAGATGATCTGGTGTCAGACACCATTCAAGACCTTCAGTTAAAGCACACAGTTCAGCAAGGAAGACACTATCTACCATGTATTTCTTCTGTATAGCACTAACAAACCTACCTTCTGAATTTCTAATAACACCTGCCAGACTAGCCTGATTCCCTACTAAAGAAGCATCAGAGTTCAGCTTTATCCACCCTTCAGGTGGTTTGTGCCAATACACAAGAATCAAAGGTTTAACACACACTCTAGGTATACACAAACCCTAGAATTCGGCAAGGGAAGCATCTCCCTTCCATTTTTACCAGTCATAGCTACAGACTGATGCCCTAGCTTAACATAATCCATTAGTTTCATGATGATGTTGTTAGCTCTCAGATGTTCACTGTTGTATTTAGCATTATTTCTAGCTAACCACCCAAACCAAGCTATTACAACAGGTATTACAGTCCTAATATGACCCACACATACATGATCAGAAGAATTAACCCACTGAAGAAGTCTACTTCTAAAGGACTAATTTCTAGCAGAAGTGATACCAAAAAATCTAGCAAACCATGACCACACTATATCTATCTCAAAATTATTCACAAGGACATGATCTAGAGTTTCCTGTTCAGAACAACATTGACACCTAGAAACCAGAGTCAGGCCTTTTCTTTTTGCATATTACAACCCACTGGAATCCATCCATTGATGGCCTTCCAGAAAAAAATGGAGACAAAAGGAGTTAAATGAGACTGCCATATCATCTTGTGCAAATTGAGGAGGGGCTTTTTAGGCCTGATCATTTCTCTGACTGCAGAGGTGGAGAAAAGACCATTTGTGGAAAGCTTCCACATGGGAGTCCTAGGCTTGTTGTGATAAGTTAGCATTCTAAACACCTGAGCAGCCCAATGGAGAGGGAGAGCAGCACGGAGAAGGTCCCAATCCCAACATCCTTCCTCATTCCACCAGTCAGAGATAATGTAAGAGGGATTAGTCACAGATAGAGCTAATGGAAGCAAAGGCTTGCCAAAGGGAAGGACCCATGAATCCAACCAAAAGAAGATTTTGCCAGTTCCTGGCCTCCAGACAATCTGTTCTTGAGCAGAAGTGTGAACAGACCACATCCTCCTCCATACAAATGAATCATTGGCCTTGACCACCAAATTGCTAAGAGAAGAGTTAGACCTGGACATATATTTTGCAGTCATGAATTGAGCCCATAGAGAAGAATGTTCTCTCAGTTTGAACCACAATTTGTGAGAAATGCTTCACAGAGATCATAAATTCTAAGGACTCCCAACCCCCCTCCAGTTTTAGGATAACAGACGTAGTCCAATGAGTTCTCCTACCTTCTACCGAGGTGTCCCACAAGAACTTAGCATACATATTATCAAGCTCATGAAGCACAGAGACTGGGGGCATAAGAACTTGAATGATATACACAGGCATAGCTACTAAAACACTCTTAATCAAGGCCAATCTGCTCCCTTGGGACAAATATTTGGAATTCCACCTAGACAATTTGACTATGACTTTATGTAAAAGAGGCCCAAAAGCCATTTTTTCCTCCTACCTTTGCATATAGGAGCTCCTAGGTATGTAAAGGGAAAGCTTAAAGAATCCATAGTTAGCAATTCTTTTATAGCATCCATGTCTGCTCTCTTGCCAGCTAGAAATCCACTCTTAGCCAAATTTATTTTCTGATTAGAGTATGATTAAAAAGAGCACATATTTTTTTTTAACTTGCACAAGCTATCTTTGTGAGCATTGCAAAAGATGATACAATCATCAACATAAGCCAAATGTGACACCCTAAGACTTTTAGGGACATGATAGAACATGTTGGGATTCTCTTCATACAATTTATTGATGCCTCTAGAAAGAACTTCATTCGTCAGAATATACAAGGCAGGAGACAAAGGGTCTCCTTGCCTGAGCCCTTGTGAGGCAGTGATAAAGCCACTAGACTCACCATTTATGATGACACTGAAGAAGCTAGCTGTAACAATTCTTTTGACCATAGATATCCACAAATCAGAAAAACCAAACGCCCTAAGGACCTGAAACAAAAACTTCCAATGAACTCTATCATAGGCTTTCATAAGATCTAGCTGGAGAATAAGATTCGAGCCTCTAACCATCCTATCAATGGCAAGATTCAATTCATGAGTAAGCAAAATGTTCTCAGAAATGTTCCTTGATATAAGGAATCCAGATTAATTAGGAGAGATTAAGGAAGGCAAAAAGGAAGCAAGCCTATCATTGAGAAGTTTAGAGATGATTTTCTGCATGTTACTACACAAACTTATGGGCCTAAATTCAGACCAATTGTCAGGGGAAGCTTTCTTGGGGATCAGGCCAAGAAGAGTGGGCAAATTTCTTAGGCATATCAGCTCCAGAGAAGAAATCCAAAATAGCTTCAACAATGTCATCTTCAATAAATGGCCAACACTTTTGGAAAAAATGTCATGTGAACCCATCAGGACCAGGGGAAGAATTAAGCTTGAGGAAAAAAAAAAACCTTCCTAATCTCACAGAAGAAGGTTCAGCACACAGAAAATTATTCAGGTCAGATTCAGGACGGAGAGATTGATCTGAATCTGCTCAAGCGCCTAGATAGAATTGATGATGAGGAAATTCAGGAAAATTTGGATATTCTACCAATGATGGTAAGGGGAGAGGAAGAAAATATGACTGAATCTCAAGAGGAGGTTCATAGAGATATGCAGGAGGCAAATAGAATCAGTACAATTGCCATTGACTCTTTAGAAGTTGTTTTAAATGAAGAGCCAAGAAGTGGTTTCGACCAGTCGTCTGTAGATGGAATGAATGAAGTCTTGGAGCATATTGAGTATACTGAGGTGCAGGTTATTGTGCCCTATTCTACTGCTCAATTACCAGTTGGTAGGTCTACCAAAAACTCCAGTTAAACTCCATATGCTGCATCTATGCCTGTACTTAAATGTGTGGAAAGAAAAAATGGTAAGAAAAAATCAAATGGTTTCAAATGAAGATGGATGATATTAATGTGGAACAGATAGTAAACTTCAAGAATCAATTGGAGATTGGCAAGCGTTTCATCAAGCTGGAATTACTCAAGGAAGCTAGTGATCAGCTCACTAGACTAGAAATGAAACTGTTGATGATGCATAACTCTTTTAAGCCTCCATGAGTAACTCTTTTTTTACCGCGATGTATTTTGCGGTTTTTTTATTTTAGTAACATCTGTATGGAATATCAGTAAACGAACAAGGTAGCAATACCGGATGGGTGTAAGCATGCATTTTAATTTATATAAGGAGTTTGACTCCACCTTTAAAAAAAGAGATGGAATGATCTCTATTGGTGCATGACACAGAGGGACTGATCCTACAAAGAACAGAGATGTGAAATATTCCACAACTAAATTTTTGATCTCATCATGAGAAGCTAGAGTGATGCCATTGTGATGTATGGAGGAAATGGCTAACATAGCCTTTTTCTTCTTGACATAGTGAAACAACTTGGTATTCTTCTATCCCCTAGCTCTCCACTTGAGAGAAGACTTTTGTTTCCAATAAAATTCTTCCCTTTTTAAAGCCTCCAAAAGGGAGTTTCTGTGAGATTCAAGCAGAGCCTTATGAAGGAGAGGGCTCATTTTGAAAAGAAGTTTCAGCTGCAGAAACTAGCTGCTCAGCCTTTTTGAGTTTCATGAAAATGTTACCAAATTTGTTCCTATTCCAACCAACCTAGGAATTGTTTTAATATGAAAAGTTTTTCACTTATCTTCTTCAAACCTACATCCTAGCCGGCATCATCCAATTATTTTCCACATCTATCATAAAATCCTTATGAGTGGGCCAGTAGTTGAGGAATCTGAAGGACCTAATGATAGCATGTTCATACACAAAAGACGTTATGAGAATAGGCCTATGATCTGATATAGAATACACTCCATGAGATATAGAGTTTGAAACAAAAGCATGCAATCAATGGCTATTCAAAAGAATCCTATCAAGCCTTTGTTTTATAGACCCATCTGGCCTTTCCCAAGTAGTTTTTTGCCCAGAGAAACCTATATCTAAGAGACCTGCATCAATAATATAGTTGGCAAAATCTGCCATGGCTCCCAAATCAGGGGATGAACCCCCGATCCTTTCAGAAGAGTTAGTGATGATATTAAAATCACCACCAACAAGCCAAGGGGAAGGTGTCTCAACAAAAGATAAAATGTGCTGCCAAAGACGAGTTCTCTCTCTCCTAGTACACTTAGCATAGACCACATACACAATAATCTCAGTAGGAAGAGCACTAGATGACATAGAGCAAGTTAACATCTGACTATGAGTAGCAATAGTACGAAAAGAGAAAGTACTACTACAGAATATCCATATTTTATTACTACAATTAGCAAGCACATGATCAAAACCTAATCTTCTATAGAAGAAAAAAGCATCTAATTCTACAAATGGCTCTAATATAGCTAACACATCTATTTTTTAGCATTTTTTTTAAACCAACATTTGTTGTGTGTTGATATTACCTACATCTCTTACATTCCATATTTTACAAATCATTGAGATGTATGAGAGGTTGATCTTCCAACATTTATGTTAGCTAACCTAGTTTTGGCCATCATATTTGGAGGAGGAACAAGTCTAGTAACTCTCCTAGAGACACAAGACAAGGGGTTACCAGAAACAGCGGTGCCAGAGCTCATGATGGTGATGTTTTGAGTGGTGCCAGAGTCAAGAGATCTTCTCCTATTATCCTGGAAACAAGTAGGTCCAGGCATTAGTGTAGCAGAAGTACTATGCACAAAATTAGTTTGAAGATTATTGGCCAAAGATACTTCCATTCCAGAATCAGAATGTTGTTGGTGTGAATCTGTTGTTCTTAAGGGTTTGTATGATAATGTGGCAATCTGGAAAACTTCAACGGATCGTGTAATCACTTTCTGAACAAAATAATTCGACCCTATACAATGCCCGGGTTGCACGAATTCCTTGCGGGAATATTCCGAGAAGGACAATCTAATTCAGACAATATAAATTTCGATTTGAACGTAGAGAGTATGTTGAGTATCATTTTTTTCCGTGTATCTTTCATGTAGATCGAACTCTTTTATATATAGAAGTCAGCAAAATCGAAGCGGTTAATTAACTGAAATCTGGTTTTATCCAAAATCTCGCACAACACACTAATTGACCATGCGGTCGCATGGTAGCAGCGGACGGCCGCATGCTTGAGTATGCGCCCGTCTGCTCTATCCCAAACTCCCCCACACATAATGTGAGACCAGACGGTCGACCATGTGGTCACCTGGTAGCAGCGCGGACAGCCGCATGCTTGAGCATGCGCCCGTCTGCTATGACGTCTGGAATGCCCCTCCTACCGTGTGACCAGACGAATTTCCCAGTTCATCGTTCTTGAACTCCGCTTGGCAGGCAACACGTTAACTCAATAAGCGTGCACTCTGCACCACCCGAACTTGTTTCTGAGCCTCAACGTGAGATCGCATCGGTCTCTAGTAAATCACATTACTACTAAAATGAGTTGATGACACTAAAATCACCAACGAGTGTTCCACTATTGAGGGATCCAAACTTTCATGTTCTACGTCATTTGATTGACTTCCAGTTCCATTCCCATCTGTCAAACTTGTATGATCACTGTCAGTGCTATTCTCCCTTTGCATTATCTTGATGGTGCTCAGCATATTTAGCTAGCTATGTCATCACTATATAGAGGGAGAAAATGAGTAGAAGGACTGTATCCTTGAGGAATGCCTTCCACTGGCATGTCACCACTGTACCCAAGAGGGTCTGCATCATTATCAGGACAATAAGGATCCTCAAGGGAACCTTCTCCACCAAGGAAGCATACCTTTTAGCATTTGGATGTTGCTCCTCAAAAATTACTTCTGTATCAGATTCAATAACATCATCAGATGTTTCCTTGTTGTTAACTTGTGCCAGAGGGACCACAGAATCTCCTGGTGCCTCAGTCCTTGGTCTAGGGTTGTTGTATCTTCTCACTTGAATAGGTCTCCCATGAACATCTCTTGTAGCTCTCCTTCTCCTTTGCCATTGAACCTGCACAAATCCATTGTCTTGTCCACTGCCATTGATCGCAGAAGTTTGATTAGTAACCACATTAGGTTCACCTTACTGCAAAGATATCGAAAAGCATATATCGAGTCAGTACGAATAACCCAACAAGACAACTTCATCTTACGAGCTTCTAAAAGTCCCGTTCTTATCGCCCAGAGTTCCGTAGTATGATTATCCGTAACCCCAATATAACCCGAACAAGCCCGAAGAAATACGCCGGAACCAGATCGAAATACACAACCTATTCGACTCGGTCCCAGACACCCGAGAGACAAACCATCCGTATTAAGGAAAACAAAACCTTGAGGCGGTTTCCCCACGAACAATGAGCCAGTGTTCGAGGTCGAGAACTAGTTGGAGCGCCCGAAGAAGACAGTGTGCTCATAGCTTGAAATAATAACTCAGATGTGGTAATAGATACGGACCAAAAAAGAAAATCACTCCGCGCTGACCTGATCACCCAGCATTAACCAATAGCAAGGCGTAACAGATTCCAGGAATTCATCGGTAAAGCAAAGAACACATGAGGCCAGTTCAAATCACTAGAGAGCGCAGGGAAGAACACTCGGCAAAGACTCGAACTGAGGACAGTGGAAGAAAAGATGGCCCAAAGATTCCCCCGCTCTCGAACATAATAAGCACAGAGGCTATCAATAGCCCTATACGCAGCCAGCCTTTGACGAGTCGACAATCAATCACGAATCGCGAGAAGAAAAAAAAACGAATACGAGGTAAGGTAGAAGGCGACACCCTCCACGGCCACCCACCTTTCCAACTTGTATCTCTGAGAACAGATGGATTAACCATATCAATTAAATTCAATATGGTTTAAATTAAAAATTAGTAATATTTTTTAACTAAATACTCCCCTACCCCTCACATGTAATAAATGCATCATTTTGACTTTTTTATAATTAATTGCTTGAATTTGGCTACCAATTAATTTGAACTTACAATGTTAAATTTTAAAAATGACTCCATATATAATAAAAATTTAGAATAAACTTTTACAATATAATTTTTGGAAGCAAGAGACACTTTCTTATTTCCAAACAAATAAGTACTAAGTCGATCGACTGATTCAAACGACAAAAGCATAAAAACAAATGAAGAGGCACAAGCCTGACTCATGATTATCTTGTGATAATGATTCTTCAAATTCTTATTTAAAGAGCATCTCTAAATTATATTTACAATATCAGGTCCTATATGTAAACCAGACTGCCTGACATTAATCATTCCTCAATCACCAAATTGCAGAAACAGTCTCAGTTAGTGCCAATCAAAGTAGTTTAGACCTCCACCCTTTACACCCCACAATTTGTTGCAGCAATCCAATTTCTTGGTGCCATTGTTGCGCACAATGTTGCATGCCCATCCATCGAAGTACATAGCTCCATACAACAGTGGAAAAGAGCATGCAAAAAATTAATAGTGACCTCTAATTTCAACTTGTCCACAAAGCCGGTGTTTGACTGACTTTCATAGGATTTTGATGATGATACAATTTTAGTAGCAGGTTGATAACCCCTAATACTAAGTTTTCTCAACTTAAGTATGTAAAGGTGGTATCTAGTCATTTTTGTTTCAGGCTAATTGTATGTTCAAGTTTAGGTTTCTTTTGCAGGATAAGTGTTGCAATCAGGCTGAAGGCAGAAGCTTGAAGACTCAGGCTGACATCGACATACATCAGGCTAAGACATCTTTCTGGAGCTCAGGCTGAAGATAGTTCAGGACAAGAAAAGTCATGTATCGTCAAATCCAGACTTTACAAAGATTCCTAGGACTGACTTCAGAGTGTAAGGCTGCTAAAGTCGGATATGATTCCGGGCTGACTTTTGTGGTTGGTGACCAACCTAACAACCTAACAACATAATCTAGTGGGCCCGCGCAACCTACCAAAAGTTGTTGAAGTTGCTCAACAACATCACATAAAGCCAAAAGGCTGTTAGAGGTTGAAAAGGTGTATGTCTCCAATGCGTCTAACGAATATTTAATGTGTCTACCAACTACATTTGAGTCTCCTCCTATAAATACCTCCTCCTGCCCATTGAAGAAGAGTTGGAATTTCTCGCACTCAAGCATTCAAGCATTCAAATATCCAGAGCCAAGTTCATCACCAGATCTATAACTTAGCTTCAGATATTAACTATGAGAAATTTTCAATCCTTGTAACCGTTCTATTCTCTCACCAAGAAGAATAAAACTAGATCACTATACAACTAGTTAAAGCAACAAAGTATCTTCATTGTTTGAAGTGAAAAGTTGTGATAACTTTGGAGAGTACTCAGTTTGAAGAACTGAAGAAATCTAGAGGAAAGTGGAGACTAGCCTCTAAGTTTATTGAGGTGAAAACAAGGTTACTTGAGGTTTAGCATAGGTTTGCTTATAATCCTTTGAGAGGATTCTGTGTATTGTAGTTAGCTGCTGCTGTAAAAACGCCTACAAGTACTAGTGAATTTTAGGTTGGAATAGCCGAAGTAGGTTAGTGGGGGAATTACACCATTCTCCGATACCACTATAAGTTCTTGTGTTTTTTACTTTCTGCTTTGGATACTCTTTTATTGGTATATGTTTTAGTCTCATTTGCCGAGCAAGAAAAGGTACACAACTGCACAAGATCATACAAACAAATTTCAAGGAAAGCTCGTAGCTATCAGGCTGACTCAATCAGCCTGACAGAGTCATTCCGCTGCATTCAAACTCTTTTGAAAGCCTAAACAGCTTCTTGCATATTCATTGTGCGGTTAGTTTTAAAAGTCCATTCACCACGCCCCCCCCCCTCTATACTTGTATATACACTCTTAGAGACCAACATCTGGCATAACCCATCAATCAATCTGGATTCCTATTTTGAGTAATCTATCTTTGGTATATTGCCGATCATGGAAGCACATAAAAAAAAACCACAGTGTGCTCTCGACATAGCCTTGTTAGTAAAACAATTTCCTCCAACTAACAACATCTACCCCCACCCCCAAAAAAACCATTTATTTATATCACCAATCACATATTTACCTGTACATTGAGCATCAAACAAAGCTTATGTATAGTGCTGTTAAGGCTCGAGCTCGGCTGGTTCGATAAGGAGTTCGAGCCGAGCTCGAGCCTAGAATGGGGCTCGTTTCATTATCGAGCCGAGGTTAGCTTGGCTCGTCAATACTCGATAAAGGCTCGGTAAGCTCAATTCTTATATGCATAATATTTAGCCCACCTGATGACAACATTTTCCGCACTTTTTGTTGTCCTTTTTCGCTAACAATAACGCGGGTTTGTCCCCACTTTAGTCTTGTTTTGTGTCGTATTTGCATGT
>JAYMSL010001080.1:0-18823 GCA_036897195.1 Plantago coronopus
TGTGTGTGGGGTAGCTTCCTTATTTGGTAATGGGTAAAGTTTTGTGGGACGTCCAGAAATGGAAAGTGGGTAAAGTTTTGTGGGACGGAGGGAGTAGCTTATATCTAGTTAAATTAATAAATTAAGCGTTCACGTCACATACTTATTTTAGATACGATATATATAACTAAAAGGGGAGCATGTTAATCATGGGGTAATGAGATTAAAGTAAAGAGTAAAAGAGAAAATATCCACCTACCTCCAAATCCAATAAATCCATTTCGTCTTCATACCAGCTACCAATTAACAGTCTCAGCAGCAAACAGATCAAAAACCTATCAAGAAAACCAGCAATGGCTTCCATCTCATCTACAGCCCTCACGCCATCTCTTCGTCTAAACCCCTCCACCAAATTCACTTCCCTCTCTTCCACCAGCTCAGTTTGCTTTACCCAAAGGTACGCTGGCCGGGCCGGAATTTCGTTGAATCGGGCTACAAACTACCAAAACAGGAGGTTTACTTGTAAGAGCCTGTTCGGGCTCGGAGTACCGGAGCTTGTCGTCATTGCTGGTGTGGCGGCGCTCGTTTTCGGGCCCAAGAAGTTGCCGGAAGTGGGTCGGAGCTTTGGCAAGACAATTAAGAGCTTCCAACAGGTCTAATTAATACCAATATTTTTATTGATCTTTCCATTATGATAGGAGCTTGTTGATTTGTTACTTAATTTAGGAAAAGTTTCGTTTTTGTTGCATTAGTTGATCTACACCTAAAGTTTAATAGTTAGCAGCAAGCTAGCTTATCTGGGTAGTATGATTCTCTTAATGGATACTTGATTGATTGCGTGCAGTTTGAATGGTGATTGGATTTGAATTCGTATTCGGGTTTCGTGTTTGGGAAATTTATAAGTGATTTTTTATGTGTTAGGTGAAGTTAAGGTTTGTGTGGGTTTATGGTGGGTTTTGAGGTCATTTTGGAGACTGATTTTGCGAGTAAAGTTGGATAATGAGATCTTTGGGTACCTAATAGTATGAGCAATCTTAATTGATCAATCTTGATGGATGAAGGAAATTAGGAAAGAGTTGTTGAATTAAATCCAGTGTGATATAGTGTAGTTGAACTGAACTCGTTCTAATGTTAGTCGGTATAGATTCTTGGTAAAATGGCTTAAGTTTTCCGGAATCTGGTTTTATGTGTCTGATCTAGTTTTGCAAGACTAAAAAGAACTTAAACTTCTATATATGTATATCACCTCTAATTCTCAACTATAAGGGCGTCGTTTGTGACCTTTTACTTATAGTCGGACGATCAATAGCCTTTTTGCCTACATAATCTGTACGCAATGAGACCCTATTTGTTTTAATTGGTTGTGGATATTCCTTTACTCTGATGCTGGTTCAAGCTGCACGCTTCTGACTTATGAGCACCATAGGGTTGGTTCTCCAGCTCTACTTACTAGACATTGACAAAATTAAGCGGAAACCATAAGTTGTAGTATGTGTAAACATTGTAAGATACTACTTCACTACCTTAAGCCAGTAAATCTCATAAACAGGCCGACTGTGGATATCGTAAAGCTCGTGAGTCATTATATTAGTATATACAAAACAGTAACTTGGCAATTGACATGTTATCTTCAACGCAGAAAGAGTGAAGATTCTGTTGTTTTCTCAATTCTTAAATGCCATTAATGGTCACTGCTGTTGTAGTTGTGGGTTTTCCAGTCCTGGCCTGATCCCATTTTCTGTATTATTGCCTGTGCTGCTGTGCATACATTATTTTGGATATGAGGACATTTACTGATACATCCAATTACAGGCTGCAAAAGAATTTGAATCAGAACTTAAGAAGGATGGTGAGCCTTCTGGGGAGCCTGAAACCGAGCAGATTACAGCTGTGGACGAGGAAGCAAAGCAAGAAGTTAAAATCCCAAGCACAAAAGAAAGTTCTTAGAGTCGAGACGTGTCAACTTGGTTACGGAATTTGTTCTACCTCTTGTTCTTGTTGTAATGTGTATCGGACTCGCAGTTCCATACGATTAGCTTATTGTTGACAGTGAATTGAATTTTGGTTTCCTCGGAGCATACTATAGATAGGAAGGTTTGAGATTGCTGTCAAAATAGATTTATGTTGGAATAACAAGCTTCATTTCTGTTTTGTTCGTTAACCTGTCTATCTTTGTTGTACTTCTATTGTATGGTCATGCCCCAGGCCCCCAGACAGAACACTGACAACTAGACCAGCAACGACATATACCGAAACGAACAGGGAATTGAAAAGATTTTCGTACTATTCAAACATAATTCCTGAAGCATAACCAAATGATTTACAGATAACAAAAATACAAATGTCAAAACTACATAAAATCCAGGAAAATCCAGATAACTACAGAAAATCCAGGAAGTCTGTAATACAAGTACAAAATTACAAAGAGTGACGGTTTGAGTAAACCATTGAAGAAATTGTGTACATGTAATGGAGAAAACTGTACAAGGGAAAAACAAAAGTAAGGATAACCTAGCTAGTTGGCCAAAAGCTTACATTGAAACCAACACTCCTAAGCTATCTAATCTCATTCCAAGTCAACAAACAACAAAATTGCCTTGCCACCTCTGGTCCTGCAAAAGAAAGCAGATACGCAACGAGTGTTGTGCGAACCATTTATGAAATGCCATCTCTTAGTCCTTGAAGGCAACCGTGGAGTGTTCTCTGAACACTCTCTGCAACTAGCCTCAACCGGCCCTGCTGAACATCACCGCCAGTATTCATTTCAACAGTACGAACCACTTTCTGTTTAGATTTTTCCCAATCTTCAACCCTCAGCCAGCAGGCCCTACCTCCATGACTTCCTTCCATTCCAAGGAAAGAGACGGTAGGATTCTCAATGAACGAGTATCGTAATCTAACAGAAACACAATATGGTAACCAAGCAGCCCCGCCCGCAGCATTCATATGAGGTATGTGGCTTGGATCAAGAACCACCGTCAGTGCAAAGTCGACAGAGTTGTGGGCCCGGTCATATTGAATATTACTTTTTGATCCAGATGAATTTTCAGGATTTCCATTAAATCCCACATGATTTTCGAGACAAAGCTCGATACGAGATTTCTGGGCTGGGGCCAAGTCAGGCGCCTGTACTTGAGCTAGTCCCTTCTTCCATGCTAGGAGTTTTAAAAACTCTCGCAGTACTGAAATAGGTAGAGTCAGAAGTGTGATGAATGAAGCAACTCGAGAAGCATCATAGGGCTCTGATGCAACACGCCGTGTGAAATAGTCACATATCTCGTTTATTTCTGACTGGGTTAATTCTTCCTGGGCAGCATTTGAGTTCTGTTGCTGTTGTTGAGATTGATGAAATCTTTTTACACTTAATACTTGGAGCAGAAGTTGGACTCTATGAACACTAACGGCAAACACATAACCCCTGCAAATCAATTGAATTATTAGAATCTGAAGATACATGGGCAAATTCAAAGTTCATTATATAAGAAACTGTCCATGCGTCCATGTGTTAAAGTAACCTAGGAAAAAAAATTCAATGTGTGCCTTGATATGAAAAGTGCAAAAATAAAATTTCCCCAATTCTTGTGGTAAAACCAGGGATCACCGAGCAGATGTCCCTTGAGGCATGGTTAAAACACCCTTAACCTAGGGCATGATTTATTTACTTACGCCTAAGGCATGCATAATTTACACGACCTCTTTTTTATGTTGAGAATTATGACAAACAACGCTTCAATAAAAAATTGTCAGAGTGAACAGGATAAAGTGAAACACCTCAGAGCATAGTAAATTTGGAATCAGGTTGGTGGCAATACAGTAGACTTGTCAAGAACAAAAGCCGGAAAATTCTTCTATATACCGGGTCTATGGCTAATTATAGACCTTGTTGTTGATAAGTAATTGTGAGCAATAATGAGTGATGTGCTGTATCACAGACCATAAGGTCCACCAAAATCTCATGGACCCGGTCTAGAAGAATTTCTCAACAAAAGCTAAATGAAAGATATAAAGGTATTTTGAGTTATTTAATTAAGGGTGTGCCTGCAAAAAAAGAAACCTACTACTATTTTCTTCAGAAATAAAAAGAGAAACAGCACATAATAATGTAAAGGATCACTTAAAACCTTACCCAACAAAGAAGCGCAGGGCTGGCTGCTCCTGATCTAAATTCAATAAAGCACCTTCATTATCCTTCAGAATTGACCCGAGGATTTCGTTTAAAAGTTCTGGTAACTGTGCAAACAACCACAGTACTCCAAGATACTTAAGAATACCTCTGAGGACCTTTTTAAGTGCCACAAGAGGAACCCAGCCGCCACCATAGCCTCCATCATCTCCAAGTCCAATAATAGCAGTATTCAGCTCTCCCCTAACATGAGCTGGTACACCAGAAGCAGGTGATCTCCGTAACTGGTTAACTACAGCTAAATTTGATGATCCTGAAATAGCGCTTCCTATGCGATTGAGCCCTGCTATAGCGTTCCCTGTTCGAGAGACAGTGGAGTTATTAGCAAGAATAGTTCTATTGGCGGCTGAGACCTGTGCTGTTGAACTTGGGTTCAAGTTACTAGAATTAGGCAATCCAAGTGCCTGTTGAGCATTTGGGAAATTAGAGTCTATGCCATTCAGTTCCTGGGCGACGTGCTCCATGATAAAAGGCCGAAACTGTGGACAAGGGAGGGAACCTCCATTGGTTGCACCCACTTTAGGTGGGGTGGCCGGTTGCAACCACACCTGATCTCCAGCAAAACACCGCATGTCGACAGCAAAATTTTTCCTATATATTATCCTAATCCAATATGGCCCTCTGAGTACTACAGACACATCAATAGGCAAGAGTGAACTCGGGACCATGCCGGTACTGCCTCTTCCAGCAGCAGCGGCTTGTGCTGCAGCGGCTTGGGCTGCAGCTGCTAACATGGCAGCTGCATGACTGTTATGAGGCCCAAGAGCCCCAGTTGGTATAGGCACACCAGGGTTCACGGTCGGATTAGATGAAGCTTGAGCAGTGTTGGTATTCGAATTCGCAGGTAAACTTTGTGCTGGCATATATCCGTTTTGCTTCAGCGTTGAAGGTGGTGCAATGCCAGGAACACCTGATACTGGAGCAGCTCGTGCAGGCCTTGTGGCAGCAGCAAGAGCATGCAATGGCCCAGCAGTTAACCGAATGCAATCTAATAGGGATGCAACTTCACCTCCATTAATGAAATCTTCAAGAAACTGCCAAGAAAGGAAATACATTAAAGCTATTAGACAGGAAATGATTTTACTAGATATAACTAGATATACACAAACAGGCGAAATACAGAACAAAAGAAGGCAATCATTCTTGTGCCTCAAAATTTGCTTGATATATACAAACTTGTGTTCAATTCCTATTCATTAATGGTCCTTACCTTATTATTATGCAGGAAATGTCTCCAGGACAAAGTACAAATTATATACAAATGAATATCAACCAAGCCATTGTATAAAGTGCATCAGTTCATGCTATCAATATGCTAAATGAAGGGAAAAGAAAAGGAAGAATAGTAGCATTAATGAACAGATAAGAAAGAGAGAAATAAAATAAAATGAACTATTTTTAGGGTTTCTTATAAAATCTGGCACCCAGAACAGACAGCAGAATACTAGCATAAATAAGAACGGTAGACCGCAACATCTTACACATAGCAAATAGTTAACAGACTGAAACTCTTAATTCTCTTTCTTGGGAAGGTAGGTACCACTGCAATACTCACTTATCGAAAGTGAAAGAAGGTAAGGGGAAAAAGAAGCACAAAGTATCCATCAAAGAGAAACTGCAAATTAACTTGAAGGGTAGGTTAAAATACCTTGGTATGCGGCCAAAGTTGGTCTGGAGAAACATGCATTGTGCAGCCCTCTTTCCCATATTCCCACTCAACAACAAAACGAGTTAGTAATGCCGAACCGAAACTAAACCACAAACTCATTAGCCCAACGGCTTCAATTCTGAATGATCTCCTCATCTGTTCGGATAACTTGTCAGGAGCTTCCACAACAGACTTCAATCCAGCAGGAGACTTGTTGTCTAAGTTTGAATTGCTCTCATCCAATTTCTCATCAACTCTTGGACCTAGTAGTTTTCGCATTCCAAGGGCAAAAGTTCTAGCATTTGAAAGTCTCTGTATATCAGCTACTAACTTCTTGATACTATCAACCTCCACAGAGTTGTAACTCAGTACAACACCATCCAAATCATTACGAATATGAGAATCCACATCAGATGTATTAGCTATTCTAACACCAGAACCCCAGGCAGTACTACTGCTTCCTTTTTGAAGTTCCCACAGGTCTTTGAAGTGGGAGTCAACGATTTTGACATCCCAATACAAGCTTCCAGGTCTCCCCAGCCTTAGGCATACATACCGCCACGAGCTCCCTCTAGCAAATGGAAGACTGAGCCACAAGTTAGATGATGCACTTCTCAGCCCTATTTCCTCAACATACGGTATATCAAGTTCATCCATCTGACTAGTCAATCGAGCATGCTTTATACATAGTGAGCAATGCCTAACTATGTGAAGCAGTGCAGTTACATATGTGCTAGGTGATGCTTTGCCTTTATTCGCTTCAGCTATGAGATGTGCGAAACTATGCCCTGCAGTTTTACTAGGCTGATCACATGAAATGAGCAAGGGCGCTGGAGGGGGTTGGTTGTGATTGTATGACATACTACTGATTTTCTTTCTCTTATTAAATCCTTCACCAACTCCTAGACTTCGAAGCGTTGGACATGATTTAATCAGCTCTGAGAGACTGCGCTTTCGTTTTGATTTATCATGCGGAGGGACCCTGACTTGATTTGAGTTCTCAAATACAACAGGTTCCATCGCCGGGGCTAAAAGGAGAGAGGAACACATTAAAAACATTGGGGTTACGAAAGGTACTATGCATTAGCATAATATAAAATTGAAACACACAAAAGAGATCATGGAGAAGACACGTACATGCAGCAGCAGAATTGATCATTGAGTTAGAACCAGAGACTCCAAGGCTTCCAGATACAGCCCCAACAAGCAAGCTTCTGGGATCAGCAGATCTTATGGCTTGTTGTTGGGGGGATAAAAGTCGGGCCGCTTGACGTCCAGGTGCATTCAATGTTTCCTCACCCATAAGACCATAAGAACCAAATCCAGAATGTGAAGACCTGAGAGCTGTCGGATCCTGATCAGAATTAGAAATAATGGCTAGATTTCTCCCCGAAGTTGTAGCCAACGAGCTGGAAGATATTGCTAGTTTATTCTGACTGCTCGAGCCAATGTTGGAAGTAGAAGAGAGACCAAACATTGCGGAGGACCCATGCATATTTGACCCTTTCTCTAGTTCAAAAACCTCATCCACAATGGACGAGAAACTTGTGGGAACATTAGATTGATTCATAGATCCTTCAGAGACAGAATCAGAGGAAGGCTTATCTCCAGAGATCCCAGCAACATTAATGCCTTTAGCAACTGAGAGCAACTTTTGACTATCAGGAAGGCTCAAACTGAGGTCATCGTCACACATATACATTTGACTAATATCTACATTCTTAATCTTAGTAACACGCCTCATCTCACCAAAGCGATCGTGTTTCCCTGATGTATCCAGTTGAGCTTCCATTAACTTCAGAGAAGGGATGAGTTCCTTGTCAAGTTGCACCAACAAAAAATAAGAGCTCCCGCACTCAGGAAATCCCATGATTAATGAACTTGAACCATCTGAAATACTTTTAGGCAATTTCAAGGTAGCCAGACCTTGCTCAAACACCTGCAGAAAAGTACCAATTATTGCTTATTTAGTAACATGACAAAACCATACTCAAAATGTCATACCCAAAACATGAATGCTCTTACCTACTTTCTTTAGAGACTTTTCTGAAGGCAGGATAAATATTAGTCTATTAGATATCCTTAAAAGGTTATTTTCTTAAATTCTGGAAATCCAGACCATGAGTTCAGGTTCATAAGAATTAGAAATCACTGTCCTGCATCATTGTTCTCTAGACCCAACTTACTCAGACATGTACTCAAGTAGTAGCAGCTACATAAAGATTTCCTCCAATATAATGGCAGAAAAAATATCATCACCAACTAGAAAATGCATGCCTACCTCAAGGCCTAAGAACCTGCCAATGCGTGCAAACAAATGTAATAGACTTCCACTCCGCAAGTTGCTAAGTGCTTTCCCTGCAGTCATGCTTCCCTGGCTTAATGCCTCCTCACACTCCAGCAAAGCCTTGGCTGATATAAGATTTTTGGTGGAGTGAAGAAGAAAACGGCCAGTCCTGCAACGTGAAGTAGAACTCAGCCTTTTTCGACGGTATAAATGAAAAAACAACTATATATAATAAGAGATCCAGGGTAGAGAGAACAAAAAATAACCTTATGCTTATTCCAAGGGTAAAAAATGAAGAACCATAGGCGCGTACATGCAGTGCTTCCTGGTCATCATGTTTTACCTGATCAAGCATGTTATCCTTCTGTTAACAAAAATAGTCCATAATTAGAAGTAATCAGGGAGGGGAGGAAAAGAATGCTAATAATCAAGGGACATTAATGAGAGTGAAGCAGCACCCAATAGACGCCATCACGTGATAAATTCTATTACATATGTGGACATATTCTTCACTTTGTTTCATTTCTAAAAATACTCTGATTGACAATCCAAATACCCCAGGCACATGATTCTCCATTTTGCCGGCAAAATGTCAATACCATATACAAAATGTGAAAGATATAGATAAGGTACTAAAAGCAGCAGTAGGACAAATATATGGCACCCTAATCAAAGAGTATCCGGGAAAATGTTGTGAGCTGCTCTAATCGCACTAGAGCCATCTTTCCATTATCCAAGTGAAATGAATGAATGTTAGAAGAGGATACTAACTCCTAGAGCTCAAACATTGAGTAGGTCTGGAGACTAACTTTGAGCAACAAGTTACCCCGAATTTATAAAATGTGCAAGCTATTGGAATCATATTGCATGAAACAAAGGTAACAATTAGTGGTCTAAGATGGTAGCGCATTACATGCTTCCGGTCTATATGGACAGTATCATCATAAAAGAGATAGAGGAAACTATAATTGAAAAATAAGGAGCTTCTACTAGTCAGAAGCCAAAACATGGAAAGGTAAGAATTAATTTTGATACCTTTACATTATCTGTCTCATTTTCATCCGAATGGAAGTGAAGTTGGATGTCTCCAGGTGTAAGACTGATCTGGCCATTATTCTCCAATTCCTTGTAAATCTCAAGCAAGCGAGTATATCTATTAGAGCTAATGGCCTTAAGAAGTAACATCTCCACATCAATGCAACCTTTGTTGAGGGAAAAATCTGTCTCCTTCCCTGTTAGAGGATCAATGACAAATGTGCTATGCAAAACTTTTATCTGCAAATCTTGACCGGGTTCAATTTTCAAAAATGGACATATCCCTCCATCTGATGCACCAGAATTCTTTTCCAAATCTAACCAATATATAAGTTTTACTCCAGGAGTTCGTAGTCCAACAGGATCAACTTCTCCCTCTTGCTGATTAAGAGTTGAGGAAGAACTCCCACCTTGGCCAACATTACCATCAGATACAAGTTCAAAGCGTATAGCATCTTTCCATCTGCCAAGTCGAAGTGCTTGTACTTGTCTTATAACAGTGTCCATTATGAGAGCAACACAGAGCTCATGAAGGATTGAATACAATATCATGAATGGGTTTTCTGATGCAGCCATTCTGCGTTCTAGATCATCCCCAAGAACATGCCTTCGTGATTCTTCCACCTTCACAGGCCCACTTTTCTCACCGACAAGCAACTCCAAGTGCAATATCCTCCACAATGACAGATCACCTCGATAACCAAGTGTCACAAGAACCTTAAATTCCCCATCAACACGAAGTAATGCAACACCATCAGAAACATCCACTTCAGTGTCTTTAGGAAGTGAAACTTGAAGCAACTTTGACCTGACAAGTGTGTCAAGTTTCTTCAGTGCTGGACCTTGACGATCAGCATCCAATGTGCTCTGCATGCCCACATCTTCTATGCATTTTGGTAGCCGTTGGTAACTTCCAGTAAGAAGAATTTCAACAGCCGAAGGAACATCATAGATAGGTGCACGGGCCTGTTGTAGCCCCTCATGCATAAAAAACAGAGAATCTGCTGCTTGAGTGAAGCAAGTCTCGTGGCTAGATAGAGTTGATGCAAGCTGTTGGCTATACTGTATTAAAGGAATCTGCAGCACACATCAATTAAAAATTGCAGACATTTATCAGAATTACAAGTGAAGAATAAAAACTGAATGCCAACTATCAATCAAAGTGCAAAGGAAATATAATGTGGCAGTGAAAATTGGAGAAGACTGTCAACAAATTGACTCAAAGAGGGAAGGTTTTCCCAAAAGGGCAGAATTTACAATGAATCACAGAGCAAGACTTCAGTAAAAGAAAAGGAAAAAGACTTGAAAACTTACTATAAAGGTAATTTAGTTTGTATAGAAAATCACAGTAGCCCAACAACTAGGGACAGAAAGCATTTATTTAAATTGTGATTCCTCCTCGTAGGAACCTCTTGGCCTAACTCCAACAGAATAAGAGTTTTACTATCTTGAACTATACGCTCTTTGATCACTCTTCCAAGTTAAGAATTCTGCTAAAACACTTACATCCACTACAAATTGAGAAAACTACTATGCCATATGAAAACAAGCAGATAAGGAGCTGGCCTATATACATCTCACTTTCAACCAGAAAAAGGAATGGTTATTTTCGCAACAAGGTAACCAACTCTTGCATTGAGCAACCTAGCTGGAAGAGTGCCATGAGTATGAGAGGTGCACCATATGATTGTAGGGGTGAAATTGATTAGACTCCTAAGTCCTAACACTATATCCTTGAAATTTTACATTAGGAAGAGAGAGAGGCAGGGAGTCGGAAACTTCCTCACAAAAGAAAGGGAGAAGGGTGATGGATTGAATCATCAGCTGTTTAACTTGATAGCTGGACTCTGGATTCTTATAACTGATAAAGCCCAATGTAACACACTAAACACGGAAACAATTCTCATCATTATCAATGAAAGGTTCAGTAAATGTTATATTCACTCTTTCCCGACTCCATATTCCTATCAAGATACCAGTCAAAACTTCAGGGGCCAACATAATTGCCAGCTTATACGGGAGGGTTTAATCTCTGCCAAAAGGGGATACAAATCTAAACTTACAACCTCTCAAGCAATACATAATTGCCCGGCCCCATCATTTTTCTTTTGTCCAATCCAAACCCAATGTTACTAATTCCCACATCAACATGCATACACAAACAAAATCGGTTAAATTCTACAATAAAAAACAGTTAATCGTCGTCCAGACACGGTGTACATATTCGACATAAAAAAAAGAAAAAAACAAACGAAGAAACAAACACCTTTTGCAGCGATTGCAATAGAACATTTTGCCTTTGAATGAGCTGCTGGATATTAGATAAATGGTCGGGCATCATGATCCTCTTCTCAGACCCTGACGATTGTTCCAACGATTTCAATTCAACCTCCAACTCTTTAACCACGTGGTGGGATTCCTTGGTGAACCGTGCCACCATTGCACTTATCTCCCTTTCTACCGCAGCCATGACGATTATCTCGTCCAATACAATTTCGTAAATACTCGGAACTAAATCTTTTCTGAATTGAAAGAACCGCCGAGGCTGGAGAATTAAGAATTGATATACTCTGGCGGCTAGGGTTTTCAGTTGGCTTTATATATAAGGATTTCTGTACTAATATCTTATATTCAAGAGTGGAGGAGGGGGGCTGTAGAATTATTATAACTTGCTCTTTTAAGTTTTCAGAATCCCCAATGGTGACACGCAAGAACAAAAATTTGTGACTTTTAAGGACATCATGGTACCGTGAGATTCCGTTAAATTTAAAAGACAATAAACATTTAAGGATGGGCTGCGCTACACAAAGCATTAAGTTGCAAAATTATCATAGATTTTTAGAGGACCAGATATTAACTAAGAAAGGGCCACGTATAGCATGCATTCAGGTTGAAAAATTACCATGACTTGTATTCTTTCACGCTCAAAGTTTAAGTCTTTTTACTCTATTAGATATTAAGGCAAGACTGGGCTCAAAACAGGTTGTGGAATGGCATATCTGCGAACTCATAAGTTATATCAATTCTTAATTCTCCCGCCTAGGTGATTCTTGCAATTCGGAAAAGATTTAGTTCCGAGTATTTACCAAATTGTATTGGACGAGGGAATCATCATGGCTGAGGTAGAACGGGAGATAACTGCAATGGTGGCACGGTTCACCAAGGAACCGCACCACGTGGTTAAAGAGTTGAAGGTCGAATTGAAATCCTTGGAACAATTGCCGGGGTCTGAGAAGAAGGATCATGATGCCCAAGCATTTATCAAATACCAACAGCTCATTCAAACTCAAAATGTTCTCTTACAATCGCTGCAAAAGGAGTTTGATTCTTCATTTGTTGTTTTTCTTATGTTGAATATGTACACCTAGTCTAGGATTAAGACTTACTGCTAATTTCACCTTACGTAAGATGGAATGACCAAGTAAAATTGGATTATGTGCTTCAAGAACATGACTTCTGAACCAAATGTGTGTTATCTTATATGTTGACCACTTTCTTAAATATGTATGTGTGTGCGCGCGCGCGCGTGTGCGTGTAGTGCAAGCAAAACTAAAATCCGTACAACCACATTATTCGATGCATGTTACCGTAGAAGCTATGTCTAATCCAATACAAATTTCCTCAACATAGCAAGCTAGCCAGACCAATAGACGAACTGTCCTACCCCAAGTATTATAGTGACCAGAAACAGAATTGCACTTGCTTAAATTGTGATCCCTCCAAGTCTCTTATACCTTACTGTAATGAAAACAAATCTAGTTCATCTGGTACAATGGTTGATTACACATAAACTCCCCCATTCTAGAATTCTGCTAAAACACATACATCCGCTTCATATATAGAAAAAAATTGCACCATACGATAACGAGTTAATAGGTCAAAAAACATAAAGGGAAGTTAGCTTTTATTAGGAAAGGCAATAACTTTCCACCTCGTACTCAATTCGGACCTAAAAGAAGTGTGCATGAGGCTGAAAGGAGCAAGTTATAACTACAACTTTCCAGAAAAACATCAGATTATTATCAAGCCCACCTTCCTAGCAGTAGGTTTGAACTACACTCCTATTTAATAGCAAGCATGTGAGAGCTGGGCAGAATTAGACTCTGTATAACATTTACGCCTTCATAAATTATATTAGGGAAGTCAAAATTACAGCCAACACAAGGATTGCATATATACATTGTCATTAACTCAAATTAACACAATTAATCGATATAACATAGTAACAATTTGCTCCCTTTTCGCGGGATTACTGAATGTGATCTAATAACGGTAACGGTAACGGTAACGACCTAAGGTACCGTATCTGCTCGTAAAAGTAAAGAAACAGTATTGCTACATTCTAAATCGAGATACCAGATATAGTTCTATTCATTTATATCCACTGACAACTTCTTTACCAATAACTCAATCACACAGTACCCAACTCAACATGCACAGAATAAACACATCCATCCACACCAAAAAACTTGAATTTCGCAAACCCAACACAACAAAATCTAAAAAACGTCAAAATTCAAGAGTGAAAGAACCAGTCACCTGCTGGCACCACTTGGCAAGAACATTGAGCCGCAACATTCGCTGCTGGGCCTTAACAACGTACTTAAGAATCATAATCTTCTTCTCCGAATCCGAAAAATTCCCCGATTTGGACTTTTCGACCAATTCTTTGAGAGAAAGAAAGGATTCCTCGGCTGTCTTTGCCACCAGGGCGGCCAAATCCACCGGCGGCTCCTGCCCGATCTCCGCCATGACGATTCCTTTTCCGATTGGGTGAATTGGTTAGAGCTCAATTGGCATGAACGGGAAGGAAATCAATCATTCAAGGAGGAGAATTTGGGAGTGTTTAGGGTTTTGTTTCTGGCAGTGTTTTTGCTCCCCCTTGTAGATTTGGTGTGTGCTCAGGTTCAGAGGTGTGTAATAGAAATGAATCTGAGGTGTGAATTTATAGTTTGGTTGTTTGAGTTTCTGGAATTTCCTTTTCTGGTACGTCTGAGTCATAACTTATCCAGTTGTCTGGGCTTCTTGTTTGCTAAGCCCAATATCTGCGCAGCCCAATGTGGAATTTTTACTATGGGTGTACAATTTCTACGTAGTAAACCGTTATTTTTCTGAATACGCGAGTCGTTATGCAAATGTTTTGTACAGGCTAGAGTCGAGAAAATATACGTTATGTTGTTCTAATGACAATTTATATACCAAATTCCCCTAGGTACGATTTATATACAAAATATCGACATAGATTATAATTTATGGTCAGGTTTTTGCGCGGGAACAATAAACACCCTCGCGGGAAGGTAACGTGTCAACATCACATTCAAACTTGGGGAAAATTTTGTTTTCTTTAATAACAAGAGGACACGTGTCTTCACCACAATTTTGTTGTAAGAACGACAAAATATTACTATTAATTTTGGAGTCAGAGAACTCCAGGGTATATACCTAAAGAGGTTCATCGCTCAGATTACTGTGTTAACCAACCCACATTTGTACATGGAAATAAACTATACATAACCACATCAAATACAAGTTTGCCACCATAATTAATTGGTCATGAACTTTAAATAAAACAAAAATTAGAAGCAATAAAGTAGAAACTAACTATCAAAGCAGTCGTAGTCGTGGCTAGATGAAACATCCTATTTTCCATAGGTCACCTGTTCAATTTTTTGAAATGTTTGATTATTTACTCTAAAACTGAGATCTAGCGGATTATTGATTAAAAATACGTGAAATCATTTGGCTAGTGGTTTTAGAAGCCTATGTGTTACGATTGTAAAATTAAGGAATAAAGACCTACAGGTTTTTCTTGTTGTAAAACTTACTTAGTGTCTGGATGGTGGTTTTGGGTTTAGTAGATTATGTGTGATAGGGGTGTAAGAATGGTGGTGTTGGATAAAAGTGATACGCGAATAATGCATGTGATGTTTTTGGAGTTTTTATAGACCGTGGGGGTAATGTGAGTATATATAGATATAGGTATAGGGTTAGAGAGAGAGGTATAGAACCTAATTTTTGCTTGAGGTTTATCAAGTTAAATATAACTAAGCTAGTCTTAAGGTTATCATAAGTTTGTCGTAATATTCTTGAGGAATATTGTATTGTTGTAAGCTATTGTTGTATTCCAACAAGTATAGTAAATTATAGAATAAGGTTGAAGTGGACTAGTAAATGAATTACACCATTATTCGAAACCACTATAAGTAGTGTTCTAGTATTTACTTTTGAGTTTGAACACCGAAGCACGTAGTCCACCAAACATATTTCAAAAGAGTTCCAAAACCCTAACAGGCTGAACCAATCAGCCTGCTAGCTTGTTTTTTTCCCGATGCATAACTCATTTTGAGAGCCTGGGAAGCTTATTTCAAAAGTCTCTGTCGTAGAAGTCTACTCCTTTGAAACCCTGAAAGTCTCTCGTTTAAGTTCATTGTGCGATTTGTTATAAAAGTTTATTCACCCCTTTCAAACTATTATTACCTAATCTTAAGGATCAACATCAGTTTTTCATTCTATGTCGGGTTATTCAAGAGTGTAGCTGTATTATGGTATTTATTCTTATGTTACTTTTGTCATGAGATGATGCACTTCAACGCTTACTAGTTAGTAGAATATAAATGCAACAATGCTATCTTTATAAAAGAACGTTATACTTACAATTAAGTTACGGATAAGTCATACATGTCGAGTATTCTGCTCCTATTGTGATCCGATAAACCACACCTCAATTATTCGAGATTGGTACATAGACTGGTATAGCTAAATGAGAGTCGTATCTATATACTAATTACTAGTTCAATTATTTATTTCACCTCATCCCAATCCAATGTAAACCTACTCGATCTAACCCGCTATAATCTTATCTAGAGTCCTCGTGTTCCTTTTGACTATAATCCATTTCCTTAATCATCATCATCACCATCATCATCATCCCTTCCTTTGTTAAATAGTTTGATATCATTACTAGTCAACCTTTATCAAATTAGTAGAATCAAATCATCAAAACACATAAACAACTACTTTCTCCGTATGCTACAAATCCACCATTTTACCATTTTATGCGTGCTCTAAAATGCACTGTTTCCAAAAATGGAAAGTTTTTATTACTTTTAAATCACACACTCCTACCCCATTTGTACTGTATATCAATATACTACCACAATTTAATCCCAATTGTATTACTTTATTTTCCATTTACTACTCCAATATACCCACCTGACCTGTCCTATATATCAATATTCTACACACTTTTTTAAATATTGTGCTCAAAAGCAAATGATGCATTTTAGAGCGGACGGAGGGAGTACATTTTTTCGTTTTCATTTGTGAAGTTCCAATTAATTAGAGATTTACGTATTCATGTGTGGTTAAGTTATAATATTAAGGGCGCATTACGTTCACACCCCCTCTTAGATTTTCTAATTACATATTAGTCCCTCATACGCCAACAATTACAGTTAAGTCCAAAATGTTGACTTTTTGTTGACTTTTTTAAGACAATTCAAAATTTAAGTTTGGATAACCAAACAAGCCTTATGGTTTGTTGGTTCAATTGTAACTCAAGTTTATAAAATTCAGTTTTAACCCTTATATACAATTTTAATCTTTTTAATATTTTACTTAAAGATTAATATTTTAAATTAAACCATTATAATAAAACCTTTATCATTTCTATTTTTGCTTATTAAGTATAACATATATATTTGAATTCTTATTGGTTAATATTGTTCTTTTTATCCCCTGAGTATTTTTAAAATTCAATTTTAACCCTTATTTAAAAACCTTTGCATATTGTAAAATTAAAAGTACATGGAATATTAAATTGCTTAATGATATCTTAATTAACTTTCACTTATAATATTTTTGAATTTGATAAGGGACTCGTGAGAGTTCTTTTGAGCTACTTTCCCATCCTTCTATAAATTCTTTATATTTAACTTGTAAAAATAAAAACCGGTAATAATAATAAATTAAGTTATGATGAAGTGTCCATACTTGTATATGTTTTTCAATTACTAATGTATGTAGAAAAATATTTTTAATTTTTGGGATTAATATGTATAATACTATTAGTCAGACGTTTTAATTAAATTTTGAAAAAAATGTAGAATTAAAGAAATAGTACACTAAGATTTACAGTGTGTATGTATATTTTTTTGGGTGAGTGAAGCATCATGTGATAAATATAATGTTAGTCGAACGATTTAGGTAACTTTATAATTTAATTTGTGTAAATAAAAATAAGGTATGGGTGGAAATATAAGAAAAATACACTTTACAAACTACAAGTTAATCCAAAATTAAAGGATGTGTTTGGTTGTAATTGTGAAATAGGACATATATGTAATTGTTTATAAACAGTAAGTATTAAACTATTATTGTTGTGGTAAGAGGGACTAAACTGTGATGAGGGCATCTAGTAGGGGGTGTGTATATATGTAATTTTCTCTAATATTAATTTGGGACAATTTCTATTGGACCCCTGCTAGATACACATGTTTAATCTAACTACTACTTAAATGAACAATTACATTTAAGTCAAAGAATCAAAATTTTAAAAAGAACAACAAACACCACTTAACCTTCTGGACCAAATTGCAATTTTCATACTTTATCTAATTGATATTTCACCCTTAGCTTATTTTTAATTTCTTTACATAAATTATTTTTTTAAATAATTGTTAATGAAGTTAAATCCCCATACTCTATCAGTGCACCCCCCTCCCCCGTCCGGAAAAAAATCGTTTTTTTGTAACTGTTTTAATTTTTCGAACAAAAAAAATTCGCGGCCGGGCGGTCGTCGGTGGGGGGGAGGGTACCCAGGGCCCACCGGCCGCGAAATTTTTTTGTGTCCGGAAAATTAAAACATTTACAAAAAAAATCGGTCTTTCTCCGGACGTCGGGGGGTACCCCGACCCGACCGGCCGCATAACTTTGCCTCAGACACAACGAACCTGACCACCTTTGCCTCCTTAAAAACCTTCGAGGAGAAAACCCAACTCGGGATCAAACTCCTCCAAGGAAAAAAGAGCGCAACAAGTCATTAGATGCCTAAAGACCCACCTCGACCATACAGTTAATAGTGCTAATACATTCTATCCAAACAACGACCCGAAACGAGGGCACAATACATGGATGTATATAATACACTCTACGCTATTCTACGGCCCTATGCCCCTATCAGTCTATCACACTCACACCCCATAACTGATATATCCAAACCAAGACCAGAGCATGAAATTAACAGCGCCTAATATTGCATAACAAACAGTCAACGCTTCCGCACTATACATCTTGCAACTGCTCACTTTTCATGCATGACCAGTGAAACCTCCTTTTAATTCCCTATACCTGCCAATCTAAAACAAAAACAACCACAGATTCTATTCCGTAGACAAACATTTAAGTGGTTCGAGAAACCAACTTGAGGAATTATTATAATTTTTAAGTAAACCATTACCTTTGAACCAAAACCAAGATGATACCTTTTCTTTCTCTACTAATGCATCCGCACTTGTCTTCTCCTTATTTACTTTAATTGTTTATATCATAAAATATTAATATAAAATTATTATTTTTGTAGTTAACGTTAATTTCATTCTTATTCAGTTTAGTTTAGGTCCATTCAGTTCAGTTCAGTTCAAGTATACACAATTGAAATAAGTTGAGTACGTTCAGAAAACAAACGATTGTT
>JAYMSL010001081.1:0-18822 GCA_036897195.1 Plantago coronopus
AATTCGAATAATTTTCTTACACTAGTCAGGGTTTAGATTGTGACGCCAAATTATAATTATCTAGCTATTGGACAGTGCTAATTACTAAGTTAATTACGTACTACAAGTTTTGTAATATTAATTAGCATTTAAATAACACTAAACCCCGAGAGGAGGCGTCAGATAAGCATATGATGATGTATTTATAGAAATATTTAACACAATTGACTATTAATTCCAATTCCAATCTGCAAAAAGGTTCTATGCTCAATCTTGTTTATGAGTGTATTTATAAGTTACAAAGATTCTCACCAATACATTTTATAAGTTGATTCTTCTCCCACGTCTATTTATTAAGATGCCTACTCTACAAAAACTGAGCTTCTATGGCGGAAGCTCAAAGCTTCGCCCATAGAAGTTAGCAGATTTTTTAAATAAATAAATAAAAATTAATAACATATTTAGTCGTTGGGGCTCGTGAAACATAACTGTCATGAATTTCTTTCTATGAATAAAAAAAATATGAAAATTATACGGAGTTCTATATGTTTTTGAGATTTATAATTGACACCAATCATTCATTTCTTCATACTTCCAATTACGCCTTCTTTCTCTTTTTTAAACTCAAAATACTCTTAATTATCCTTTCAAAATTCGAAACACCAAGTCGAACACTTTCATCCCAGAAGTTGTGGCATTTCTACAAGTGAACTCTCCCGAGCAGTATGCCGCGTACATAACCCAATTTACCGATGGATTATCAGGAGTTTCTTCCTATCAAAGACTCAGACTCCTTCCCCATGCCCATCAACCCCACACTATCCTCCTCAATACTATCCCCAATAACAATCATGTTATGATCCATTTGCACATGAAAGGTTCTTTCAAGCCTCCCGTCTACGTGGTAACACCGGATATTCAGTTTGTTCCGGAGACCCAATCGGAGGATATGGGCAGAGGTGGGCGAGAGGGAGCAAAGGTGATCGTGATCGTGGCAAGGGAAAGGGTGGCAGATGCGGCAAAGGCAAAAAGAAAGGTACGGTTGACGAGGGTCAGGCGGACGAACATGATGGTGGAGAAAAGAATGCAGGTGTCAAATTCACCGAAGTCGAGGACATACGGCTGATTAGCTTATGGATGGAAGTGTGAGAATATACTGAGTTGGGGACGAACCAGAAGGTGACAGCATAATGAAGACAGTTCATCATAACTGGTGTGCAACTCGAAGAGATAGTTTGTATCCGTTGAATGAACGAACGACAAGTTCTCTCCGGCGATAGTGGCGTCGAATGAGGACCCTTGTGACTCAATCGGTTAGTGCATACGACATGGCATGAAGAGTGTGTGGCAACCGAAGCGGGGCTAATGATGTAGATGTTATTACGTATGCACATCGGGTTTACCAGGACAATCACGTGAAACATGAGAAGTCCGAGCTCATGCATTGTTGGGAGTGTATGAGAGGTTATGTAGGGTGTCAGAAAAAATTGACGTACAATGGTCCTCCTCCTGGCGTTACTACTTCGACATTCAAAGTCAAGGACCTAGAGGGGGATACAAGTTTTCGGAGTGCAAATAAACGCTACAAAATAAGCTCCAAAAATTATATTGGAGGGAAGGATAACATGCCAATAGGTTGGGACAGAAGATGAACAAGAGAGGGGGTCAATTAGTGGTGGTCTGTTAATCGAAGATTTGAATGAGGGCTTTGCTGGATTCTCGAAAAATTATCCGAGGCAGATTGACTACAACAAGAAAGGTTCTTGTGGCTCAAAAAACGTGCCCAGCAGAAGTCGAAGGGTGCTAGAAGGATTGTGAAATGGACTATTATGGTGGCAAGGGTTACAAACATGTGTATATTTAACAAATTGGGTAATAAATATCCGAACTTGAATGAATTGCAAATGCAAATGTTCAATGAGTTGAGGGCCACCTTGTTTCCACAGTAGTTCTAGTTTTGGTTGTAGTTTTTCATTTCAAGTTATGTGTTTTCCATTCCAGCACTGTATTTCGAATTATGAGTATAATTGTACCGTTTTTGTTATCTGAATAAATTTGTCTTAAAAAATGTATTTGGTAGTTTCTAAATGCTCTTTTTTAGAGGTCACGAACACGTTTCACCTCTAAATGATGAATACATTACAAAAATATATTTTAAAAAAATCCTAAAGTTAAAATAAAATTTTGTCACGAGATTACCATTGGAGTCAGTTTTGATTGCGAAAACTGGTCGTGATGGTGACACATTCGATATATGGTAGTCGCCATTGTGGATGGTTTTATAAGGTTTTGTTGGACGATGTAAAAGTAATGTTATGTTCTTTTTAATTTAAATTCAGATCAGTTCAGTTTAGTTCAGATCGGGTTCATTCAGTTCAGTTCGGTTCGGTTCCGGAATTCTCAAATGAAAAAAAGTGGGTCTGTAGGACAAAGATTTTGCGTTAGATGGAATTGAAAA
This sequence comes from Plantago coronopus, assembly GCA_036897195.1. NCBI lineage: Eukaryota > Viridiplantae > Streptophyta > Magnoliopsida > Lamiales > Plantaginaceae > Plantago > Plantago coronopus. The sequence goes on from JAYMSL010001081.1 coordinate 2,438, forward strand.
AGAAAAGAAAAGAAAAGAAAAGAAAGAAAATGGAGGCTACGAAATCTGACTTGGGAATAGTAGGCAGCCACTAGTAGTGTACCAGTAATATATCAAGTGACGATATCTTATGTCGTCATCACCAATAATGCTCTAAAACAATTCCCATCTCCAAACAGACCATCCCCCATTAATCCATTAAATATTATTAATCACATACAAACGGCATTAAATAATGGTACATTTGTAGAACATCCTTGTTTTACAATATAGTGTGTATAAATATTAACCATTTGATACAAGATTTAAACTATTTTTTATTCTTTTGAAATATTTGAGTGTATAAGTTGATATATAACGTCGTTTAGATTAAAGATATAAATTTGGTACGGATGTGTTCTAATTATAAGGTGATATATGTGTACAATTAGTGTAATTAAATTTGTTGTCTAAAAAATAAAGTTACTGAGAACAAGGCCATACTTCACGAATATATGTCCGTTTTTATAGATAATTTATGGTTATATACACAGTGTCTCATATGTAAAAACAACATATTTTAACTTACAACACAATGTGCGACTAACAACATACTCCCTCCGTTTCAATAAAAGTTTCATATCTTTCTCTTTTTGGCATTTTATTACAAACTTACTAGCCCCAAATAAGGAAAGATTTCATCCATTCACTAATTTTTTATTATTTATCTTTCTTACTTTATTAATACTTCATCTCTCTCTTACTTTTTCAATTAATTTTCAATATTTCAACATAATACCTCACACAAACTAATACTCCCTCCGTCCGCTCAATTCAGCTCCATCTTTCCATTTTGGGCGTCCGCACAATTCAGCCCCATGTCCAAAAATGGAAACATTTTATTACTTTTTTTTTTGAAGAGGCAAAGGTGACTCGAACCCCCGACCTATTGGTTGGAGGGGAAGCGTATTACCAACTGAGTTACGCTTCGTTATCCTTTTTATTACTTTTAAATCAAACACTCATACCCCACTTGTACTATATATCAATATACTACCACAATTCAACCCCACGTATACTACTTTACTTTCCATTAATTACGCCACTATACCCTACTTGTAATATAAATCAATATACTACTACTCTTTTTAAATAATGTGTCCAAGCCAAGATGAGACTCATTTGGACGGACGGAGTGAGTATTATATTCACTTTTCTTAATCCAAAATAAAGTGAAGCCTTAGGAATCTTTTAATGAAACAGATGGAGTATAATCTAATACAAGACTTGATCCATTTAGAATGTATAATATAATCCTTACTTCTTTAATTTTAGGTTAGCTCAGTTTACCATTTTGCTCTGTCCATGTCCATTAAGTTTAATTTTAGATTCATAATTGAAATTTATAAATAGAGAAAAATATAATTTATAAATTATACTCTAAATGAGTGCCCAGTTTATTTTATTTTAGTTTACCACTTTTTGCTCCGTTCATGTCCAGTTTATTTTATTTTAGAAATTCTCATTTAAATCAAATTGAATATTAGATTTTGTTATCTTCAACTTAATTCAAATCCGTTCAATTCAAATTTGTTAGAGTTGAAATTTATAACTTTTTTGTTTTAAGTTTAATTAGGATTAGTTCAGTTCTTTTTCTTTTTTTTAATATACTGTTACAATTACAAATTTATAATCAATGATTAATTAAATATTCTACAAAACTCAATAAAGAGTACATAATCACCCATTCCGGAAATATAATTATCCGGAATCGAAGCCGTGAACTTTTGAATTCGTAGTGTCTAAGGTTGGCACTCGGCTACAAACGATTTACCTGACTAGTTCAGTTCGGATTGTTGTCAATAGTCAGATAGAGAATTAATTAGCTCCAGATTCTTTTTGTTTGATTTCCAACACAAACCAACCAAACAAAATTAACTTCCTTCTTCTTCTTCTTCATCTCCTTCTTCACATCATTTTCCCCAAGAGTCAATCCATCCAATCAAATCAAATCGAGCCCTCTTTTTCCCCCAAACCCTTTTCGCCACTTCCGACCTAATTCCACCCCGCCCAAATGGTTTCGCCGGAAAACACTGATTGGCTCTCCGGTTACGACTTTGATCCTAATCCCCTCTTTTCTTGGCCTGTTCAACCGCTTAATGCCTCCTCAGCTGTCGGGTACTGTACATTTCCTTTCATTATTATCCAGCTTTTATACACCTTTCTATCAAAGTTTCGTTTTTGGACTTCTGTTTGTTCAATATGACTCGGGATTATGTTCCTTCCGTGATTATTGAGGTTTATTGACCCATGAATTCGAGTTTGGATTTTCAGATTTTTTTAGTTTTGTTGTCAAACATGATTAGGGTGCTGAAAAATGCTTTATGACATTTCAAAAAGGGCTAGTTATCAGTTAGTTAACTAAATTCGTTAAATTGGAGTTCAAGTAGAGATGTTGCTTTCGAAATTATTGGTTGAATTGTTTGCTTGCCTCTGGTCTGTACTTTAGCTAGATGACTGTGTTTCCGGAAATTCTTGATCTTACGTGTTTCCGGAAATTCTTGATCTTATGTTGTGGATAAGTCCAAAATCCAAATGATTTTCTAGCTGCTTCAGAATCTTATGCTGTTTGGTTTAGAGATCCTGTATCTTGTGGTGTGATTCTTGTTACTTTCTCTTCTTTACGAATTATATAAGTATTAGATACCCTCGGAAAGACTTTGTCTTGACATACTAGACAACGAGGTGACCTATTAATTAGACACCCCTAAAAAAGGAGATAGCGTAGGATGGCAGAATATACTTTGCAGTTTGTTGCAAATGGTATGCAGGGTCTGACTCCACTATCTAGCATTTTATTGAATCTTGCATGATATTAGTAGTTGTTCTGCTTATGGCCGAGTCATGAGTGATTTACCAGTCTACTACAGTGAGTGTGTGCATGTGCGTCCACTGTGAATGGATTCCTTTTGTTTCACTGCGAACACATATTATTCCTAAAGTGTTTCATTCCTCACGTCTACGAGCCCTCTTAATTTTTTGAACTCATCTCACCTTTGTGTTATTCACTTCATGATCTATAACTTAGAAGCTGGGACTTTGTAGTCATGATCATTTTTAGAAGTCGAGTGCTTCACAAACAAGCTTCTTTGTGTCCTTATAGGTTCCCTCAATATGATTTATCCCTATGCAATTAGTGTCAGTTTAGACAACTGACTTTACAACCATGAGATGGAAGTAAATATTTTTAAAATCGTGGTCGAAACTAGATTATAGATGCTCTTGTGCCACTATGGTCAATTCTCTGAACCCACGGGAAGTAGATGAGAATTACTTTAAGTTTAGGTAGAATTGCCGATCCATACTGTTTAATTGTTTAATAATAGTTCTTTTTTGGTTTCAATTAAACTGCTTCTGCAGGTGTTTGTCAGAAAGATACTTGTGCCGTAATGGGACGTGCATGTCACATATGATCTGTAGTTTTTTCTCATTAAATCAATACTTTTCCCATTGTATTTTCAAGCTACATTCCCTCTTATCCCTGCCTCGAGAAGTTGGTCCATATTTTGTTGGATGGGTGAGAAGTTTAATTTTTAGGCATATGTGAAGTCCAATATGGACAGGAAGCTTTCAAACACAACAATAAGGTGCAAAGTGCAAACTGTAGTTATTTTTGTGTTGCTGTTATTTTTGACGAATTCGCTCTCAATAGATGAGCTTTTAATCAAGTCAAATCAGTGCCTAGAATCCCTGTGTTTATTTGGATGCTTTGCGGGTAAAAAATTTCTTGTTACAAGCATTTGTTATCATTTCACATAAGGCTATGACTATGATCACTACTCTATATAACTTAACTATTTTGCGCTGTAGCATGGAGATTGATGGCTCATTCCAGCAGCCAGATCTTCAGAACAAGACTGGCTCAAAGAAGAGGTTAGAAACCACTTGTTCTCTAATATTGGATAGATTACTAGTTGTTACTTAGTGTTATGCTTATAATAATGCAAGAAGTGTTCTGCTGCTTCTCCTTAAAAGTGCATCTCTGAAGGTGTTGTGCTTATGAATTCAACATGACATGTATCTTTTGGCTGAAGGAAGGATTCCCGCTCGTATGATGAAATCTGTTACTATTCCAGCCAATAACTTGTCCCTCATTTTATTCTCTTCAGATCCAGAACTGAACAGTGTGGTCCATCCAGCTCCAAAGCCTGTCGGGAGAAACAGCGTAGGGATAGGCTGAATGACAAGTAAACTTTATAGCATTTATTCTCCATCCATTTTATTCTCTGCTCCCTTCACCGTACAGTTTCTCCTTTAACATTTTAGCCGTTATTTTATTCACGGATTCAATATTTTCATCAGGTTTTTGGAATTGAGTGCACTTCTTGAGCCAGGGAGACCTCCAAAAACAGATAAGGCTGCTATTTTGGGTGATGCAGTTCATATGGTTACTCAGCTAAGAGGTGAAGCCCAGGAACTTAAAGACTCAAATCTGAGTCTCCAGGAGAAGATCAAAGAACTGAAGGTATTTCTTAATTTGACTTGAATGAATTCATATTATTTCATGTGTTCTATATACTTGTTCTTTCCATTATGGGCCTGCTTTGTTGTGTGCTCTCTCTCTTTGTTTTTTTTTTAATCGATACAAAGCAATCACATGAAAAATTTGCCATTTTGCTTGTAGGCTGAGAAGAATGAGCTCCGTGATGAGAAGCAAAGGTTGAAGACTGAGAAAGAGAAGCTAGAACAGCAACTGAAGACCATGAGTGTTCCTCACCCTGGATTTCTATCAGCTCCTCCTGCTATCCCTGCAGCCTATGCTGCTCAGGGCCAAGTTGCTGGTAATAAGTTGGTCCCTATCATCAGCTACCCTGGCCTCCCTGGTCTCGCTATGTGGCAGTTCATGCCACCTGCAACTGTCGATACTTCTCAAGACCATGTGCTTCGCCCCCCAGTTGCCTAAGTTTGAAGACAATTCTTTCGGTGATCTAGTGTTTTCAACTGTAAAATTATCGCCCAACATAACTCGGCTCTTTTAGATTTTGCTCAACCGTTAAACTTGGATCTCGTTATGGACTCCATTTGTGACATTTGAACGTTTAGTTTCGTTCATGGTGGGTTTTGAATGTAAATCTTTTGCACACTTCTACCTGCATATATATAATCTGTTCTGGGCCGTTTGAGTGCTTCAATTTCAATTCAGCACTGCGTTTTCATGCGTCACAGCTATCTCCTCCAACGCATTAAAATAGGCACACTAGCCTACCAGATGACCCCTATGGTTTTTGTCAGACTTGGACAATGTTGAAAGCACTGTCTATTGTTAGGCTGTTGTAGTACATGTAGCTTCGTCATTTTTCGACTTCCAGTGTAGGAAAACAGTAAATAAACCGGCTGAGATTGAACAAGGTGAATGACTGAATGTATATTCTGAAACAAGTTTCAAGTTTCAAGTCTAGGTAGTGAAATCTGAATCCTATCATCCTAAGATTTTAGGGCTGATATTTAAAGATGCTTTGTAACCTTATCTAGATATGTCGAAATCATGTACTAGTAGATCTTTTGCTTATTGAGGTCTACAACAATGGCTTCCAAAGCCCTTAGAGTTCCTCTCGAGACTTTATCCTCAAAACCTTTACACAACTCCAATCCAACTAGATGCTCACTATCTTTTCTATCCACTACTACAAAGCATCAAATTCAATCCTATTCAATCTGCCACCGACATGAAAAACACTACTTTCTTGGACCAAGATTCTTGCGTTTTTCACTCAAATGTTCACTTTCATCTCCAACTCCTCCAACGTCAAAGGAAGAAGCAATCCTCCAAGCAAAGACTGCACTCTCATCCGCCTTAGAGAAGCCCCTCAATAATCCAAAACTCGCCGGAAAGCTTAAGAAACTGAAACAGCCTAAGTTACGAATCGAGGTTCCTGTTGTCGATGAGTCTCCTGCTTCACTCTCCGGGTTGGGGTTCGAAATATTCGGTAACATGCCGATCAAGAGAAAGGGAGGGGGCATCAAGATTCTCATTTTATGGCCTAGCCAAGACCTGACAGAAGCTGCCATTGAGGCCTTCAGCTCTCAGTCTTCTAAAATTGTTGTCCAAAATCTTGCATTGCCTTCAGTTATGGAGAATGCTAGAACATTTGGCTCTGCTGATGTGGCCGTTTCTTTCATGCCAGAAGAATCACAGTTAATGGTCATAAAAAGAGTTGTTGACAGTTTTTATCCTAAACCAGTGGTGCTTTTCAATCCCAGGTGGAGTTTTGAGGAGGAGAACAGCTTCGAGGAGCTGAGCGGTTTTGTGAGCTCGTTCGAAGTAGTCTACTCTTTTACTGGTTTGGAGGTTAGAGGGCTCCTCAGTAAGAGAACAGGTGTGATCTTTAAGTGTGTGAGAGATGGAGTTTTGAGTGGGGAAAACTGGAACATTCTTGTTGAAGAGGAAAATGGGGAGCTTAGAGTAGTTTCAAGGCTCGTGAAGCGGCCATCGCTCGTTGAAGTCGAAAACGTGCTCTATAATCTGATGGCTGTGAATTCTCCAATTACAAAATCTGCCATGTTCTTGAAAGGCTTAGTTTCAAATATAACTGGAAAGAAGTGAGACACATTTTGCCACTTTCAACTTTCAAGCTCATGTGTTCTGTGTTTTACAAGTTCATAGAGTTTCTGGGCCTTCAGTTCCTCTCAGGAACTTTGTCCCTATGCAATTGCAATTTTACTCCTGGTTCTTGGATTGTACCTTTCCAGATATGTTTACTTTGTTGCAAATGTAGCATTTACAAATTACAACTATCTATTGACAAAACAAATCGTACAAACGTGGCAACTCGCTTGATCCGATGGAGGAAAGGGAACTCCTACATCTCCTACTCTACAGCTTTGCAGTCCATGCCGTAACGCTTGTTAGCATGTTTATAAGGATCTATGGCTTGTGCCTTGTGATACATTTTGAGGTAAACAAAATGGCACTCATCCCCCACGACAATCGGATGAATATTGAAATGCACATTGTGCAACCAACAAGCACAAGCACAAAACAAAACAATTAACAGTGAACATAGTATAAATTATAAGATGGTGCGAGTATTTACATGTCGAAGCTATTGAAGGGTCCAAGCTTCGTTATTTACAATACCAGACATAGAAATTCAAACATAAGAGATTATGCACAATTCCAAGTCACAGATGGAGGTCTCTAGTACTCGGTCCTTGTAAGTATGCCACCCACAATATGGAACTCCGAAGGATCCTACAGAGAATAGCCTTGCACCTAACAAATGAGAACCAAACATTGAAGTACCCGAAAAAGAAATGTGTGTGTAACTGTACATAGTTTCAACTTGCGTACATAGAAGTCTCTGTCAAAACATAGACAAAGAGCAAAAAATGAGGCCTAGACAGCCAAATCATCAATAGTTCCTAAAATCTCAACCAAGCACGGCACATTAACTGGGTGTAAATACACAACTCGAGAGGAAAATAATTTGGGGTAAAGAAAAGATTAAGTTCAAATAAGAGCGTCATAACTTTATATAGATTGGAAAATAGACATAAGAGTCCAGAGTGAAAAACAACCACCCATTTGCGTGAATAGAGAATATTTATCACGAATAACACTTCGGATTTTCTGTCTCACGCTTTGTGCCCCAATTGGTCCCAACAATCAATAGCTGGCATGTGGCCACTCAATTCATTAATTATCCCCTTTACCCTTTTATTTTTAGACTTGAGTAATTTATCTCTTCCTTTCCTTTATTGATTAACATATGTGGCGCTTGTATTTGACTAATAATAAGGTAACTATTATATTATAAATAAAAGTAACAAGTAGAGATAGATATCTAGTATGAACTCTACGTAAAGAGAAGATTATAAGACGGACATATATATATGTATATATAGGAGGAGAGAGATGGAATGAGTATTCTGAATATATTCTGAGTGTAGAACTGAACTGATTACAGACTTACTTATATAGGAAGTGTTCTGTGGACAAGCAGTAGTGGCCTCAAGCCACTAGCTAATTGGGGAAGCACCAAAGTAACATTATTGAATCTGGTTGCTTTACAGAATTAAACAGTGCTAACTCTAACATAATTGATTATATTTGTTCCTTCAGTGATAACTATATGGGTAAATTGCATGGTGGGTATTCAACTTATGAATATTTGCATAACAGTAACAAACATAATTATTAATTATTGAACATTCAAATTTAATTCAATGACACATGTAGCATGTCACATGTCATAATTTTGGATCAACTCATGGTCAACGTTAGAAAGAAAGAAAAAATCCTAAAGTTTCAGTGGAGGTAGTAGTGTGTTAATTATGAGAGTGAGGGAGTAAGTAAATTAGGGAAGTGAGTATATAATTAATAATTATGTTTGTTACTGTTATGCAAATATTCATAAGTTGAATACCCACCATGCGATTTACCCACAATACGCTATCACCGAAGGAAAATATATAATCAATATGTTAAAGTTAGCACTCCCCAATTAGCTATTGGCTTGAGGCCACTACTGCTTGTCCATAGAACACTTACTATATAAGGAAGTCTGTAATCAGTTCAGTTCTACACTCAGAATATATTCAGAATACTCATTCCATACACACACACACACACACACATATATATAAGGGTAAAGGGGATAATTAATGAATTGAGTGGCCACATGTCAGCTATTGATTGTTGGGGCCAAATGGGGCACAAAGCGTGAGACAGAAAACCCGAAGTTCACGAATAAGTCATTGACCCATTATTATCATTATGGCACACTCCCCTAAGCTGTCCAGTGTGCACTACTATTCTAATTTTCATTTTCCTAGTAGTTTAAGAAAATAAGGCTTGTTCTTGATGTGCAAGAGCAAATTAGGTAAAATCATAAATGTAAACCGCACAGCAAAAAAGTAATTCTGTGTAATCATGATAAAGCAAGATCTTAGAAGTGTACCTTCAGCCGAAGTCTGCATCATCTTCAGCGGACTGATTCTCCATTTCCACACCATCACTATTATGTACAAATCTAACTTGCCCTTCCCTCTCGGAGTCATCTCTAATATCTACATTCTCAAGCCGGTTGTTCTCTACTGGGGTATCATTAGTATTTACATTGCCCCTGGTCATTTCAGTGCCCAGCCGAAGACCATCCAGACCGGATTCGACAGACTTATCTGAATCATTAACTACATGACCACTGGCCATGTAGTCAGCATAACCAGCACTGCTCCTTTGAGCAAACTTGTCATCCTCCGAAACACCAAATCCTTGACCATGGAACTGCCGGTCACTTCCATTATTCATAACAGCAACCCTGCAAAAAAAAAAAAAATTTACCACAACAGCAACTTAATCCTCATGAAGGCAAAAAACATACTGGAGCAGAACAAACACACTTTACAACCCCACCACCAAAAATAACGCCTTGCCGAAATTGAAGGACAATATATGATCCATCTCGCATACATAATCACAAAAAATATATCGAATTCTTTCACAGACATGCAGGAAAATCTCAACAGACCTCCCGTCTTGATGTTTAGGAGCTTGAAGATATTCAAAAACTGGAATCAAGTCTCCTGACCTAGCTTCAAGGGTCCGAACTGGGATCTTTTCAATCTCAATCTCTCCCCCAGAAGCTGCTTCTTCCACATCAAAACCATCAGTCCGAATAGGTTGAAAATATATCTGCAACAACAATAATATCGTAAGAAAGGATACCAATAAAAATATGATACAGAATATGCAGAACCATGCCAACTTTATAGATCAACGAAGAACCTGAGATCTCGTCCACAACGGATACGGGTTTTGATGCATTTGTAGTTCTGCAGCTGATATGTACATATGGTGCTTCTCTTCATTTGTAATTTTTTCTTTACGGGTCGTACCCGTTACGCCGGAAAATGAACTATCAGTCTGCTCTGTTCTTTCAGGGTATACCTTACGGCTATCTGAATTCCCGTTCTCACCATACAAGTCAATGTTATCTGGCCGCTCCCTGCGGTTTTGCTTTTGACAGATGTTCCACTTTTGAAGTGCCTCCACCACCAATCTTGCATCACAGTCGGGATCAGATTCACTAGTGGTACTCACTCCTGACAGGGCTGTCATGCCATTAGAAGTAGGAGAAAGGCGCAGAGCATATTGTATTAAAGAACCAGAAGGCGAGAAAACAAGCAGGTGATGCCTTCTCTCCACAGAACTGACATTATCAAGCACATTATTTCCTTTGCAATTATGGAAAGCTGATGCAATTGCCCCGGAGATAGAACCAGCCCGACCAGTTGCAGCAGCTGCAGCACCCGAGACTGTATTTCTCCAGCCATTATTTCCATTCCTTATTCTACTAATAGCAGAAAGCGTCACTGGGGGCCCTGAAGCACAGACATTTTGTTGAATTAGTACCTGCAATCCTGGATTTAGTGATCCACGAGCCCCAAGCTTGGTCATCAAGCTCCGTCCATTGTTCCTGTTACTAAAACTAGCATCAATGGACTGATAGCTAACTGTTCCCCCTGCTGGAGAAATAGCAAAAAGATGACTTGTGCCTCTTGAGGAACTGATCATAATCCACTTGCTATCACTGCTAAAACTTATGTCCTGTATAATCTGCAGGTACATTACACAAAAATTAACAATGCCACTAATAAAAAAAAAAGGAAATAAGAAGTAAGAAAAGACCAAGATCTTACGGCATTTGTGAAACCACGTTGCAGCCTGTAAATGTGGACATAAGAAGGTCCAGAAGCAGCTTCTGAGGATCCTCCTTCAGAATGTCCCGGCATTATGCGAAATACATTTATGTTGTGACCCTGAACTGAAGCTGTCACTAGAAGAATACCACTCGGGTCGAAGCACAGTGATAAAATAGGGCTTTTGTGTGCCCTGAACTGTGCAATTACAGTTTTGCTGACTATGTCTCTAACAATAACCTGCAAATTAGGTGATTGCAAATCATCAGCTCAATGAACTACCAAAAGAGGAATCTGCAGATATATAAGCACTGAACTAAATATCATACAGACAAATTGTATTATTACAAAATGCAAGATGAATCGCATTATAGGCACAAATATTCACCTTATGCATTGAGTGATCAGTTCAAACACATGTTCAAGAGAAATTGTAGGAGTACATGCATTGGACAGCAAGCAATGAAATTTTGGATGCAAAGTCATATGAAGAATAAATTAGATGTGCAAATAGTAATACATACCATGCCAACATCATCTCCATGTGGCGAATGTCCATTCGGAGCACCATATACCTTTACACGAGCTTCCCCAGACTGACCATTGTTACCTTCAGGTAACAGCTCAGAATAGTACCTTGATAGCTTCTTGTACCCTATATCACCTAGAGTTACAATACCAGCAGCAAGTTGCTTGCTGGACTCCTTGGCATAATGGGCAACAAGGCTTCCATTTGAAGAGGCAGGAAAACTTGCCGAGGGGGTCAGATGTTGTGGACTCACGCGCCCAGAGTTTGATCTGGCAACTTGACTTCCGCTATAAGCCATCCACCTGGGGCCCACAGCAAGTGGCCCAAAGCCTATATTTCCTGATCCATAGCATCCCGTAACAACGGGATTTGTAAGGATAGTATACTCTCTTTCTAATGTAGCCGCATTAAAACAATGTATCTGCAAAACAACTCTATCTTATTTCCCCCAGTAAATAAAAGGAAAAAAGGTAGTGTAAGGGATGTGACTAATTTTGGACGTACCTGACTTGATTGTAGAATAGCAACAACTCGAGGGCTGCACCGAACTAAATGGACGAGCGATCTAAATCGTAATTGATGTACATATGATTGTGATCTCAAGGAATAGAACCAAACTACAGTAGGCACACAACTAATGTTTACTGCCCCTTGACTTTGTTGGGTGGATCCATTAGAAAAAGTACCCGAACCCTCCTGGTCGCTGTCACCTCCACAAAATGAACTATCAGCACAAATAATGAGCAATGGATGACTCTCAGAAAATTTGTCCCCCATGTTTTTTGATGCCACAGGTCTAGGTAACATTTGCAAGAAGCAAACTGGACCATCATGCCTCGAGACTAAGTTTCGCACATTGTCAGCAAATTCAACATCCCAAACCTGAAATCCATAACTGTAGCCAAGCAAGAGAACCCGCCGGCTTATACCTCTTTCAAGTTCTAATTTATCAAATCCAGCCCACGAAACCTAAGGTAATAAACGATTATTAGCCACAACAAAATAATTTTTTTAGAAAGAGGTGCATAGACCACCAGCTACACTATGATAAACTATAATAAGCTGGAAATCAGTGGAAAATCAATGTGAACCAGGTAAAGTGCAATAACACAGACCACCAGCTAGGCTGTGGAGCAGTGTGTGATACTAGTGGAATGACTACCATGCATATGCCTAATACTATAATGGCAGACTATATCTATCACGAACTTTGGACTATGGTTAATACGAGATCTGTATACGGGATAAAGAGAGGATTGGACCTAATAAGAGTATGAATCTTCAATAACAATGAGAACAGTAATTGTAAGTTTGTAACCATGACGACAACGAAGCGCAGCTCGGTAAGACGCTTCACCTCCAACCAATAGGTTGAGGGTTCGAGTCACCCCTTGGCCGTTTCAAAAAAAAAAATACTTGTAACCATGACTGAAATCCCCACCCTTTTAGGAAAATAACAATTCGGAGAAAACTCTAGCACCAAATAGTGATCTCAAGGCAAACTTGGGGTGTAAACCAACACATCATTCATGTCACGGATCTGATTAAAAATATTCACATGTAATAGCTGTTTTACAATTTTGCCGTTTATATTTTTTTGTTCATACTTGCATCTCATATTTTTCATGATTAAAGTCTTCGACTAGTCACCACTACTACAATCAATTAAATAACCCAATTATACAGCTTTTGCATGATTAAACACGACCAGTTTTGGAAAGGGTCAAAATTATGGAAATGGGTTTGACCCTTAAGTAGCTCCTCAAGTATTCGCACTGCAATATCGAAGTCAAAAGTAATTCTACTGAGACTTCAATTATAATGTCAAGATTTAAAGCAAATTGATATGCTAAAAGATAAAGACCGAATCACAACTATTGGACCATATCAAGTGTTTTGAGTATGAGCTTAGATATATATTTCCAAATTTCATAAAAGGAATATGACAACACATATTTGACAATTTTGAATAGGCAAGTACTATTGGAATATGAATGTTAGTTATTTTCCTATAGAGATATCGCAATTAAAGAAGAAAAAAGAGGTACGATAAGTACCCAATCATTTAAGATTATGTTACAGACCTGCACAATGACACCATATCTTTCTATAGCCAAGTCCATATAGCATTATGCGGAGAAAATTTCAAGCAACAGCAAGTAATTAATGAGTCTATCTCATAACTTCAATAACCTAGGAAGAGCAAACGGGAAAATTTGGCAATAGTTATAATTGCCCAGCCTAAAATTACTCGGGCGGAACTGCTCTACTCCAACTACATGTACTCGTATGATCAATACACTATCTGTGATCATGTAACAAGGGCCTTGATTTCCCCCATGACAAAACAGAACTGCACAAGTTCTAATGAATGGTAACAACACTGCCGAGTGTGAAAACATATATGCTCCCACAGTGCTCAATACAGATTAGTAGCATTAGCATTGTGGGTAACCCGTGGGCAAACCAGACAAACCAGACAAACAAGAATTTTCATCAGAAACAGTGCTGCTTCTGAAATTGAAACAAACTGTTAAGGGGGCAACTCGAGAAAAAAGAACTATATACACCAGGCAACATGCACAAAGCATATTATTCTCAAACCTAGACATATCTGAGTGACGGACAAAACAGATGACCACATGAACTCCATCACACCCCAGAAAGGAACAATCTATAGTTGACGTAGTACAGGACAACGAAATTCAACCAACTACTAAGTACCAGAATAACTGAGTCAAATGAAAAGACAATTTTGTCTATACTCGACAATTTCAAAGCATTTAATTATGTTTCAAAACCGCTACCGAGCTCTCTCTCCATCACTTATCCAAACAAATTAAAATTATTTCAATAATGATTTCAGACCCGGAAACGATGCCCACGTATTAGCACAACACGTGACACCAAAACATTCCACGCGGAAAAAGTAACATCGATTGATTTGTAAACATCACATATGAGGAAAAGGACATAAACTTGAGCGCGGGGTCCAATCATCTCAAGGCCTATTAGTTAGGAAAATGTTTACAGTTGTCGGATGCCAGGAAGAACGGATAGTAGATAAAAATAACACTTAAAGATTGTTTGGGGGGCTGGATTAGAAAATGGATTCTCCTACCACTGCTGTTATAAAACATGAAACTCATCACACATGAGCAACTCTGAATCTGAATGTCAATAACATATATTCACCGATAAAAGCCTACTTGCAACTATTAAAAGCACCTAATACTGCCAGAAACTGTTAAACTGTTCTTAGTTGAATACCATGCATTTTTCTATGACTTCCATAATTAATTCAAAGAGCGGTAGAGATGTCAAGCTTATTTAAAGACAGCCCATAATAGAATGTATTCACAGGTTAATAATTGCTTGCTAAGGGGAACTCAATGCACTATCACTTCTGACACTATCCCTAACTATTTGGCCTTTGAATACATCTTTCACTCTATCATATGACATTCTATTCTCCATCCTAGATATCCAAGAAAAGAATATTAAATCTCAGGACTGAATAAAGAAACTAGTGGTGATGATGAGCTCCCAAGGAAAAGATTAAGCATATAGAAGGTAACTAACTACCTATACTAACCTAATATACAACAAAGTCCTAAACGCATGCAAAAGAACAATAAAAACCATATAAAAGCACTAGATTCATCAGTAATCGATCATAACTAACTAAATCAACTAGAAAATCCAAAATAAAGTATTGGGAGCTCAGAATCTATACTTGCATGGACGAATGAAATTCGACAAACCATATATACAGCTAAACTTGTGGCAAATTAACATCATAGTTGATAAAGTAACAGCTGAAGATCAGATTCTAACCTGATCATTGTGAGCCTCATTATCCCTCTCTACAATAGCTGAAGCAGCAGATGCAGCAGACCTAACAGTAGAGGCCACCGACGAGGCACCCGAAGAAACAATCCTCAAATAAGAGGAAAGCGTCTTGAAGGAGTTGGGAATGATCCCATTATTAGCCCTCCCATTACGCGGAACCACCGCTCCTCCCCCATCTCCATTTTTTGACATTCCCTTTATGAAGCAAATACACACCAAACAGAGCTGCTCAGCCCTAGCACGTCTCTAATGAACATAACCCCCCACACAACCTCACAGCTTTATTTATAGCAACAAAACAATAAATGAATAATCCCAGGCCAGGTATGATCAAACCAAAGCGTTAATCTTACAGGTGTCTGCTCGTTCCACTTACACCTCAAAAAACCCGTCGAAAACCATGCAAATCAGAACAAATAAAAGGGGGGTTTGGATTACGTTTGCTATTCTGTTGCTTTTTTCCCTTTCCGCATCAATCCACGGCAGGAAAATATAATCCGAAAAGCTTTTCGGATTATCACCTCCCAACACCAACAATAATATACACAAGAATACACAACAACAAGACTCCTCAAAAAAACACCTTTGTTGTATGTATATACTAACTTCTTTTTTACTTTTTTTTTCCTAATATGAACAAAACAAGGAAAACGCACAAGACCTAAGGTGAATAAAAAAAATGAAAGAATTTATAGAATTACAGGAGGAAAGGAAAAGGTAATCATATGTACAATTGAATGAATGAAGAAATCGGAAGGTTGTTGTTCTAATGGAATTAAATTGTTAGGGTTTGGATTCCTTTGTAGAGAGAGAGAATCAGAGATGAACTGGTATATTTTTTTGTTCGTCTCGTGTAGGTATGTATGTAAGTATGTATAGTTTTAGAGAGAGAAAGTGAAAAAGGCTGGATAATGAATAGGTGATGACATACAAACAACACTCTGAATCACGTCTCTCTCTCTCCAATTCTTTCTAAACGCTTTCGACTCAATTTCATTATTAATTACACAATATTTTTACTTAAAAAATTCATAGGATCAGGAATGTCTCAGCTAACCACCACTCGGCTACAAGCGCTTTGACAAAAAAAAATTCATATCTTGCTTACTCAATTTTAAAGAAAAATATAACAAAATAAAAATATGAATTAAATATAAATATAAATATATTTAAACTTGTATCTTATATAGCTCGAATCTCAAATTTCTTACTTGCAACTTCCCTGTCAATTATTTTGGTAATTATTTATTATTAATTATATATTAGTTTTGTTTAGCTAAAAAATGGAGAAAGTGGAAGAGTTGAAGAGAAGACAAGTCATGAGCACGTCTTCTATCTCTTGCTT
>JAYMSL010001082.1:0-18821 GCA_036897195.1 Plantago coronopus
ATTGTGTACAAACCCACTGATTCCATGGTATGGAAGAGGATGTGTGGTGTTCATTCTTTGGTAGGAAAAAACACTTTTTGGGTGCTTGGTGAAGGAAACATCTGGTTCTGGCATGATCACTGGTGTGGTCAAGATAATTTAGGAGCTCATAGAGCAATGACTGAAAATTCTCTTAGTAAAGTGTATGAGTGGTGGAATGATGACTTTTGGGACTGGATTAAACTGAGGACTGCTTTACCTATGAATAAAGCTATGCATGTGTCTTCCTTGAAAATTTCTGCTGGTGTGGCATATTGTCCTCTCTGGAAACCTGCTGTAAATGGAATGTTTTCCACTTTATCAGCTAGGTTACTAATCAGGACAGTTAAACCACAGCTGGTCATTTTCCAGTATCTATGGCTTAAGCATCTATCTCCCTCCATCTCTTTTTTTTGGTGGAAACTGGTGCATAGATGGCTTCCTGTAGATGAGGTTATGAAAGAGAAAGGGATTACTATAGTGTCTAAATGCCAATGTTGTTTTTCTCTGGAAACCATAGAACATGTTATGCTTTTTAACACTGAAGTAAAGAAAGTATGGTGTCACTTTGGTAGGTTTTTTCAAGTTCAGTCTGACCCCACTCATACATGTAGAACTAGGTTGATGGCTTGGTATAATTCCTCTGATCATGTGAGTCCAGGTTATATTAGGATTATCTTACCTATGTTGATTGGTTGATATTGCTGGAAGGCTAGGAATGAGACCAAATACAATGGGTCTAAAATACTAGCTAACCAAATCATTTGTAAAATCATGAATCATGTGAGGAACATTCAAACGGGCTTTAAATTTGAAAAATCTCAATGGCTGGGAGACCTCCAGATTGCTGAACTATGGGGAATTCCCCTGTCTTATCCTCCTGTTAAACCATTAACTCTGATTTATTGGTATAAACCGGAGGAGGGAAGTGTGAAAATGAACACCAAAGGCTCTTTGTTGAATGGCAATAGAGCTGCAGTTGGCATAATTGTAAGAGGCTCTGATGGTAGACCTATGTTTGGTTTGCATGATACTTGTGATGGTGATGACAAAGAGGGTGTTGAACTGGGTGCTATTAAGATTGGTCTTGAGCAGTGTAAAAGAGTTGGCCTACTTAATGTTATAGTAGAGTCCTCTTCTATGTTTGCTACCAACATCTTGAAGGGCACTCAGCCTCAACACACTAACTGGAAATGGGCACATATGATCTCATGTATCTTTGAACTAACATCTGTGATGCAGGTTTCTTTTGCTCACATTCTGAAGGAAAGAAATCAGGTGGCTAAGGCTCTGGTGAGATTTGCGTCAGTGAATCCACAAATGAAAATGTATCAGAATGCTCAGGAGTTTCCTGTGGAGTTGAGAAAACTCATGTATTCTGATTTATCTGGCATGCCTTATCTGAAAATATAATGATTATGCAGGTTACTGTAATGGTTCTTAGGATGGAACAGGTGACACTTGACATCTGTTTTATTCTCCTCTTTCTTCCATCCCATCTCTTCTTGTTTGTTGGTAGGGGTAGCTGTAAATTCAGTTTATGTCTGTCTGAAAACTCTTCTCTTGGTCTACTGTCCAGGACCACTCTTTTTCTTTCTTCTGCTTCTCTCTCTTTTTTGGCATTCTCTTTTGCTATGAATGGATCCCTCACCCCTGATCCATTTCAGTTTCTTCTCTGGACAAACATGAGAAATGATGATGTGTATCTGATCTCTTTGACAAGATGGAAAATCATAATTTAAAAAAAAAAAGAAAAGGAGATAATAGATGTTACTTGGAAAGGAAAGTCATTTGGACTCGGGCTGTGCTGCACCAGCCTGAGTGCCTGCTGTTGCCCAATCTTTGGTTCTGTCTGAAGGGTATATTCTTCATGATCCAACCTCTTATCTCCTCCACCCAAAGGGGATTACTATCCAGTATCCCACATGCCCTGTCCATTTTGGTTCCCCCTGATAACAAAGTTCTGTGTTTAGAGTACTCCCTTCCTCCAAACAAGTTTGATTTACCCTACTGGACTCATTATATTTTGCTAAGCTTAATGGATGTTTATAATGATTTTAATGTTAATAGAGATCATAGCCCCATGGTAACTTCTGGTGGTGATCTTAACACTTTTGTACAGCAAGGAGGATGGCTTCTGGAGTCACACAATTACTATCCAAGGTCTCTTTTTGAGAATTACTGGTATGTTGAAGAAAGGATGGCGGAATTGGCAAGGATGAAGAGTGACTATGAGGGAACTTGCCTTAACATTTGGATGATTAACAACAGCTTGCTTCTTAGAGAATTTATTAGGAACTTTTGTATAGGTTTGTTATTTTGGAAATTTGACAGCGGACTTAGTGTTCGATATGTGAACTCAAGTCCTGCTATGGATAGATGCTCATATACGCAGTATCATAGGCGGACTTAGTGTTCGATATGTGAACTCAAGTCCTGCTATGGATAGATGCTCATATACGCAGTATCATAGGCGGTTTGTAGAAGATAGGATTTGGTCTACTGTAACTCTTAACCTTGGCTTCTTAGTCAAGTTTGATGTACTCGTGGCTTTTGGCTTGGTGTGGATTTTTTATCCACCATGATATATATTGGGTATGTTGGGTAGGGGGGCTTACTATTGGAACGTATGGGATTCTATATGAGGACATCTTCAGTGAGTAATGGCCTGTCTCTAGACACATTGCTGATTGGAATCTCCCCTTATGTAGACTTGTCCAGGATTGATTGTCAATCCGCTCCCTCTAACTCTTGCCCGCTTCACCTTTCTTGAAGTTGGACACACTAGACGATGAGGGGGGCAGGTATCTAATCCCTTCGAACCTTTAGGTTGCCCTTTCTACCGCGTAACGGTTTTAGTTAAAAAAAAAAAAAACAACAAATGATATTAAATAATAAAAATAAAATTCTGGGCTCTTACAGTCAGCATAATTTTTAACCTTCATATTTGAAGCACTTTAACCTTCATATTTGAAGCACTTTAACCTTCATTTCTCCAAGGGCGAATCTGGCACTTACGGATCTGTTTTCTTCTATGATGTTGACTTTTACCAAATACTTCGTTTATGGTTACGTACTCTGAAAATTGAGAAGTTAAATGTTCACTGGGTGGAGGAATAATACTCTTCATACACATCATACAAGTTGAACAAAAGATCAACCTACCTATCCAACTAAATAAACTTAGTACCAAAGTCACCAAAACAGTTCATCTTTTAAGAAGTCACCAACCAGTTCGACTATATGGTTGGATTACAAAACATCGGTTAGCCTAAACAAAAACTGTTCCGGATGAGGATTAGCAAATTAGTGAGTCCTGCAGAAAGGCTCAAAAAATCCCCCCAACAGAATGTGAGATCAGCTTGCTGTACAGTACACTACAATTGCCAGTCTATTGGAAAGATTCCGTTTTTCTCCAAGATCTGGTTCGTACGAGAAAAGTGCCTGCATAAACAAATGCAAATTGATAACATCAACGAATTCATGCTTCATCATACGTGTAAATATTCCTGTTATCATATTATCTTATCTGAATAAACTACTATATCAATGACTTTGGTGTTCACCAATGTTTCATCATATTATGTTTTCTCACAATCACGAAATGGACACAAAGTATTACCGAATGACTACTTTCAGCATACATGTAAGAGCATACATGTGCTGTCAAGTAATGGACATATATGAATTTAATATATGAAAAGAGAAGAAAGGAAAGCAAAACTAATCTCCCTCACGGTACTAAGTCTACATATAGGTAGTTTATTCAGAATTGTGGGATTCAGATTCACTATTCAAGCCACATCCTAATTCCTAGTATTAATGAAAGAGACCTCTTACCTTACTTCAAACCCTTGATAGATAAAGACGTTACAATGTATATACACACGGTAGGAAGATGAGGTAGTTTATGAAGCAGAACAGGAAGGAAACTGAGGGGATTCTGATTTCTGACCTACTTCGACCCAAATGTTCTTGATAAAATATCGAAAATGTTAATAAACTAGTGCTCGTATATTGCAATTAAAAGACAAACCTGCACCCGAAGAAGCCTCTATGTGCAGACAAACCAGATGGATGTGCCGATTTCAGAATATAGTGCTTCGACTCATCTATCAACCTATAAAATAGAGTTTAATTAGAATCATCTTAAGCATAGATGCATCCTTCTCAACTTCCACATTTTGGAGGATAGTCTTACACCAACAACATACTCTTTCATTGATTAATTATCCAGGCATGGAAGATTGGTTGGCAAGATCTAGTTCTACCTTGTTCTATGAAAATGTCGTATAGCTGCAATAATTATTGATGATCCCGTTCAAATTTCCCAAGTTCAATTGCTGATGATATTACTACTAACTTGCAGGAACTGATAATTTTAAGTTGAGGAGAATATTTAAGTCAAGAAGGATATATTAATATCAGTATATTCTTAGGTATTTTGCGCTTGTTTCATATTTGAGTTAGATTCATTGAAGTATTATGCTAAGTGTGTAGTAGCGATTGTATAAGCACATGGAGAAAAAATCTCTCATTATCAATTCTTTTTTACTTATACTAAACTGTTCAGCAATGGAACCGTACTTCACCTAGATATAAATTTAGCCACAGAAAAACCATGACATTGTATTTTACTTTCTAGATTTGCCTTAAGCCGGGGAGAATATAAAGTTCAGAAATATTGCTTGTCACTTACTAGAAAAATATAATGTTCAAGAATATTGAATTACATGTGTTCGATGAAGTATTATACTCGGCTTTTTTCCTTTGGTGGCATCCCTGGAGAATAGGATGAACCGATGAATGTTAAGTATACAAATGCAAATTAGATTTAGAAATAATTCTCAGAACTTATTGAGTTAGATAATTTCACTTACATGCACATTAATTATTTGCAGCTTATGTTTCAGATAGATTCTAGTAAGACAGTTTTCCTTGTTATTTAGCTTCCTAATATACTTATTAGTCTACAAAAAGAGGATACAAGTTGTGCGTTTTATTTACAATTTGGGATAAGGTCTGATCATGATTATTATATCCCTGTAAAGAGGTTACTTCACTTCTAATTATTCCTATTGGTTCATAAGATTCTTCATTTTGGCAGCCGTCTGCTATCATTAGTTATTTAGGAAAAATAAGTACCAGCAGAGGTCGTGACAGATTAGGTTGGCAGAAGACTAGTTTCAAGTTAGTAAGGTCTTTATTGGAGTAAACTTTGTCACGTTGCCAAAGGTAAAACTGTGGCAGCTAAATTTATCATGAGTACCTGGATTTGGCTTGAGCATAATTTCCCCAAAGAAGAAAAACAACACCACTTTTCCCCTGAGAAATAGCTTGAATCACAGCATCTGTAAACTGCTCCCAGCCTTTCTTAGCATGAGAATTTGCATCATGGTGCTTAACTGCACAAGACCACATTAATTTAAAAATGAGCTACCAAAAGAGTGCAAACCTTTGTAGCAAATATGAAACAGGAGAGAGCCAGCTATCATATTTTATCTTCAATTATTGTCCCTTGTCATGAAAAGTTAGATTATCTTTTACTGTCGAATAGTATTCACCCAAGTAAATTATTAGGTTATTACGAGGTCAACATATATATTCCTCCATTTCTACGTAGAAACTACAAAAGCAATAATAAATTCAGTTTTCAAAATTTAAAGGCCAGAAAGTAGATTTACATATAACCAAAAAATAAATACATATAAATAAAAAAGGACAGCCAGAGAGAAAAATATAGAGAGTGACTCAGATGACAGTTTCAATATGACAGAAACAAATGGTGCTTACCAGTAAGAACAGCATTCAGCAGCAGAACACCCTATAAGACAATAACTGAGTTATTAATTATGTAAACACGTTATTCAAATAGTCAGTTAACAGAAATCAGTTGTGCAGCCTGAAGGAAGATTCTTACATAGATGGTGTGCAGAAACATATTCACACTGCTAATTCAAGCGGTGTGTATACTTTCTCACAATTATTAGTTAGCCCATAGACCAGGCAAGTGTAAAAATCTTCCTAAGTGCAAATGCAAATACTTGCATCAGAACTGGCACATACATAAACAATGTTCTAGAAGCACTGTAGGAGGAAACCACTACCTGTACAGCCCATCTTTCTAGATTCCCACTCGAGGGAATTGAGCAACCCAAATCTTGATGAAGTTCTTTATATATGTTTACAAGACTTGAGGGAACCTTTATGCCATCTGGCACCGAGAAAGAGAGGCCCATTGCTTGCCCTGGTCCATGATAGGGATCCTGAAACAATATCCAGATGCATGTCATAGTGTCACAATATATCTCAGAGTGATTTTATTCACAACCTACACTATTAACAGATTGCTAACCAGAGATCGCATAAGACTGACAATGTTCCAAAAGTACAGAACAAGTTTCAAGAGCCAAACCCATGCCACAATTCCTAGCAAGTTGGAAAAGCAGATGAGAATGCTCATCATCTCATGGAGACTAAAATGTATTCAAGGCAACAGCTATATATAGCTCAACACATGGAAGATAGCCATTATGTCTTATCAAGCTTTTGTTATGTTAATTAAGGATATTGACACTCTCCATTTCTTATCCAAGGCATGTAAACACAACCACCATTAACAATAACGGATGGTGTGGAAAAACTGATCGATTACTGTGATTCAACAAACAAGGGTGCCGAAACTACCAAACCAGATAGCTTCTCAAATTGTGAAAGCTATAACATTTTATCAACACAAAACACACTCAAGGTATAAAAATCAAATCAATCAGTTTCTAAAACAGAAATGCAAATTTTAGCAGTTTACCTGTCCAATTATAACAGCCTTGACCCCATCAAATGGAGTGGTATTAAGTGCATTGAATATCAGATGCTGAGGAGGATAAATCGGCGTTTTGCCATTGCAAATTTCACCCTCCACAAACTCATTCAACTTCTCCACGTAAGGCTTTTGCAGCTCCTCCGATAACACTCCCTTCCAGGTCTCCTCCACCAACAGCTCCTCCAATTTCACAAATCCTGCTCCTGCATTGCAAAACAAAAATGACAATCACACAAATAAAATGACCGAAAACTGAAAGAAGAAGATGATGATACTTAAAATATTACCAGTGGATTTTGATTTGGAGACTTTATCGAGGCAGAGCTTGAGGTTGCGCTTGGACATGGCGAGGGCTTTGTTTAGCTCCATTTTCCGCTTCTTATCAGGGGAAATTAGGGTTGGTGAGGGAGGCGTTACGGCGCCGTCCGGGATGCGTGAAGGTGAGGTTGCAGGTGTGACTCGCTTGAGGCGCTTTGCAGGTGGGTGCTGGAAAAAGTCCAGTAGGGTCTTCTGAGGAGTCGCCATGGCCGAATGTGTATCTGCAATTTTGCAGTAGCAGACTTCAGTAATTTGCCATAAACTATCTCCGCCTTCTTAATTATTTCTCTTTCTTTCCTTTTCTTTTGGCGCAATTTTTAACTTTTGCTTTTTAATCCATCATCATTTCAATTTAAATTCAACTATATTTAGTTAACTCTAATTTTAATTAGTTAAATTAGTACTTCATTTTAATTCAGATCAATTTAAAAATTCTTAATTGAAAATAACAGAAAATACGTCTCAATTAATTGGGAGAGTATCTTATAGGTACAAATTGTGACACAATATTTCATCTAAGCCATCTACTAATTTAGCATTTCATCCAACCCATATATTAAATATACTAAAAATACTTTGAATGAATAATGGTATCCTAAAAATAGATATTAGTACTAATAAATTAAGTAATATCCACTTATTAGTAGTGCAAAATTAGTATTGCATAACTCGAGATACTAAAAACAATAGACTTGTATTACCGAAGTACTAAAAAAACTAAACAAGTACTAAATAAGTGCTTCGTTGGTACTGTTTTAAAGTTGATGGTACTAATTTTTTCATATGCTTGTTCTGTTTGCAAATCGATAGTATTGATTTTTTGTTGGACTGATGCTACTTTTTTGGACTGGTAATACTATTTTTAACTAACGAATCTTTACTTTATAACATTCGGAAGTCACAAACTTATTTTCCGGAATTCATGAACTAATTCTCCTAGAAATATTCATGGTAGTTTGTGTCTAAGTGATACATTTTGAATTAGGCTGAAATAAGATGAAATAGTGTGGGTTGGATGAAATTAAGTATCCCAAATTGTATGAAATAAATATAATCCCTATTGGAAGGAGTAGTTATACGGGAAAGTATCTTCTAGATACAAATTGTGACGCAATATTTCATCTAAATTGTCTACGGATTTAGTATTTCATCAAACCCATTTAAAAACATACTTAAAATAGTTTTAGTTCTTGTTCTTTAATTAATAGTTATATCCAAAAAAATAGATATTAGTACTAATAAAATAAGTACGGCACATTAATTGGTACTGCAAAATTAATACTCCATAATCCGAGGTACTAAAAACTATAGATATTTATTACGAAAGTCCTAAAAAAATGAAATAAGTACATTTACCATGTATTAGTATGGTAAAACTAGTACCCTTACATAATTTGAGGTACTAAAAACAATAGGTTTGTTAGACATAAGTACCAAAAAATAATAATGATTACATTTAAAATTATGACTAATGACATAACAAATTATCTATAAATTATGGATGTGTGATTATTTTATTACATCCCAATACAACTTGTGTATGTATATGATATATTTAGTATTGAGTTGAAACACTTTCATCTTAGGCGGGTTTGATGAAATAATGTGGACAAATTTGTACTTAAAAAATAAAAACCCAAAATAATAATGTAATGTCCGCAGTTGCTATTGCCAAAGCCCATAATGGATTACCAATATATACATCTTAGATATTCAAATGGAGGATGGAAAAGAGCAAGCGCAGCATATCTTTCCAGCCAAGTCAAACATATATTACAAGCTTGGAAAGGAGTGAAGTTGCGTTTTCTTCTGATACAGACACTGAGTAAAGAGGTACTGCTCAGCAACGAGAAGGCCTCTCATAAGTGGGAGGTAGCGACGGGCAATTCTCATTCATATTGGAGTATGGCTCTAAAGTGTTATAATATGGTAATTCCATCTTGTACTCACCCAAGATCTGGCAGAAGGGGAGCTGATCCTCTGCATTGTTGCACCAGTTTGGCAACCGTGTCACATTGCTCTCAAAAATTTTCAGCATGTAGGCATCCTTGATCTGTTATATTGAATGAAATAATTGTCAGCTAATATGATGAAAAAATTAAAGCAAACCATTTTTACATATACACACATACCGTAAACTCAGTTACTTGAATTGAGTTAGTAACTGGACCAAATAAACCAGCTGCCTTGTACATAGCCAGAATAAAGGCAACACACGTTGTTGACTTCCCATCACTGTAGACCCATTCATCTTGTTCGGGAATAGTGAGTAGTTGATCGAACGTTATACCTCTTCTTTCAGTCTCGGCCAGAATTCCATACAGGTCTAGATCCTACCAGAACAAAGCATCACATCTTCTTCAGATTATAAGAAACTTGAGATTCTAGTCCACATATAGCAGCAGTTCCAAAAAAATAATAAGTAGAGACCATTATGAAGCACAGGCGTTCAGGTTATTTACATTTACTGACAGCCCAGTAAAATAAGCTACCAAATCAATAAAGAAGCCAACTAATATCGTCAAAGAACTGTGAATAACTTTTAACAATAAAAGATACTTCCTCCGTCCCACAAAACTTTAACCACTTTCCATTTTTTGACCTGCCACAAAACTTTACCCATTATTAAATAAGGAAGCTACCCCACACACTAAAGCATCAATACACTTCTTTATCACCACACATTCTCAAAAAGTAACTTACCCCACTTACTTTTTCATTTTTAATTCATTATTTTAACTCATTTTATTAAACCGCGCACTAACCCTAATGGGTAATGTTTTGTGGGACCGAGGGAGTAGGATTTGAGATTCTATTTAATTTATATCATTATTGGCACGCGAATACTCACAAGCTCATTTTGTGTTTTAAAGGTGAATTATGCATAGTTTATCACTATGTATAATATATATTTGTAGTATAATATTTTTATGTTTTCTCAAAAGTCCAAATAAGAGTATTGGTCAAAATTGATTTTTGGAGTGCAAATTACCTCTCAACGTAGTTTTCTTTCAAATTGAAAATTGACAGTATAAAAAGAGAAAAGAGAAGATATAATTAAGTATTAAGACTTAAGAGATATGCATCACTGAAACAATTAATTTATCCGCCTATTATTAGAGATTTGGAGAGCACTTACATGACCTAGTAAAAGAAAAACTAGTGGAAAATAATAAAATAACAAAGACGAGAAAGAAAACCAAGTTGAGTGTTTGGGAGTGAATTCAAAACTGGATTCGAATTGAGTTTTGAAAAAAAAAACTAGATTGTGATTAGTAACTAACTTTGAATTGAGTTCTGAATTTTGTCTTTGGTAGTGGATTTTGATATTAGTAGGGATAATTATTATGTTTGAATAGTTTGAGTAGGAGATTTTTTGGTTGAAATTATGTGTATTGATAATTGATAAGGCGAGATTTGATTGACTAACTGAGTCTAATTGTGTTGAAAATTGTGTTTATTTGTTAGTATTATTAGTAATTTGTTTAATTATTGAAATGTATTAAATTTTTGAGTTAGTAAAAGTGAGGGAAAGATCGATTGGACATCCACACATGACAGCCTAATGCTATCAATTTGGCAAAAGTAAATCTGAATTTAGAGACAAACATAACATTTTGAAACTCAATTCAAGTTGAGTTATCTCAACTTGAATCCACTAACAAAAACCCCCAAGGTGTTCAACAAAGAATTCACATCACCTGAGTCCCAAGCCGCATATTAAGAGCTTCATTCCACATGTTTGCAGCATATGCAGGCTGCATTCTGGTCCACATTGACATGACAGAAATAACCTAATAGTTTTTTCATAAGAAAATGGTTAACACAATCATCAACATTCAAATTCCAAATTAAAATCAACAAAAGCATGCACCATTATAAAAAAAAAAAATCCATGTCACTGCTCAGGAATGGTGGGGTGGGTCGGGTGACACTAGAGCTTTCAGAAGGAAAAAAACCAGGCAAACATGAGCTTAACTACTTCTGGCACGATAGTAAGACGCAAATTACTTTACTACAGATAAAGTACGCATACCAAATGAGCATCTAGAGGCGGAGGATAATTGTCAGCTACAGTGTCAATCCAACTGAAGATCATGTTATGGTAGCCATATGGTTTCCCAGACATCTCCCGGGCATATTCCCAGGCTGCAGTAGCGTTAAACCTTTCACGCACTTCGGGATGCAAGGGTAACAAGGATATTTGCGGATTGGAACTATCCTTGAGCGCTAGTTCCCACCATTCATCCCAGGGAATTGTGACAATAATTTCTTCACCCTGTAGGAATTCACACACACACACACCATTCAGCACACTAACGACCATGTATTAATAAGTCAAGACTGTTAAATAGTACTATTAAAAAGGTGAAATTAAATTTAACTTGAAAACAGGAGGGCATATTAGATCTCCCCACCCCCCCCCCCCCCAAAAAAAAATACAAAAAAAACTAATTCTTCCAACTTTTTGGTTATCTGATAATGGTTTCGAAGGCGAAAAGAGCATAAAAACTAAAAATCTTAACTTCAGGGGTGGACAACAGCCAAAGGATGTACCAATGAAGCCAAAACTCCAACAACTTTCATTTCCACTTTGTCTGAACTTTGAAGTGCTTCTCATATTCATTTTGGTCATCAAAATAAGGATTTTTCACTTTTTGTGTATTATATTACAAGTGCTGGTAGTTGTAGTACTTTTTCGTATCTTGTAATTAAATGAGTGGACAAAGATGGACCACCAAATGACTAAAATAAGTACTCCCTCCATCCAGTCAAATGTTTCCCACTTTGCTTTTTTGTAGTCCAATTCCAATTTCCTAATTTGGACATGTGGGCCAATTACTGAAAAGTGTAAACCATGATATGAGCGTAAACCATGATATGAGTCGGAGGAAGTGATATTGAAGGGATTAAAAATATGATATCATGAAATTACTTACTCCCTCCGTCCAAGGAGAAGCTTCCCATTGTAGTTTTGGTCAACAAAATAAGGAAAACAAATATTATATTGTAAGTGGAGTAGTTGTAGTACTTTTTGGTGTGTTGTAATTAAATGAGTGGATAAATATTGGGGACCACATGTCAAAAAAAGGAAATGGGAAGCTTTGTATTGGACTACAAAAAAGGAAAGTGAGAAGCTATTGACTGGACCGAGGGAGTACTTATGAATGTATTATGTATTCCAAGGCTTCAGAAGAAAAAAAAGAAAGCTTGCTGATCATATGAATTGGCATCAGATTACAGAAAAGTGTAAACCATGATATGAGCCGGAGGAAGTAATATTCAAGGGGTTAAGAATATGATATCATGAAATTACTAACTTAAGAATGTATTATGTATTCTAAGGCTTCAGGAAAAAAGAAAGCTTGGAGATCATATGAATTGGCATATTATGTCTAACGTTAACAACCCCATGAATCCAACAATTCACTGAGTGAGTACAACGTATCAAGCTTAATACAAATTAGCCAACTCTGCGTTTTAGATAGCATCTCTTATGTCCATATTCGAGAAAGCTGACTACAAAATAAGCTCCAGAATAGTTCATAATTCATCAAGGGTTGAATTTATGAGGTTGTAAGAACCTAGTTGAGCAAATTAAAGAAATTTTCTTTCTTATCAGATTAGATATTCCACGTAAACACATGATCAGATCATTAGATTACTAGGCACGTAAATGATATGTAAAAATGCATTCACTTGAAATCAAAAGAATGCATCATTTTAGTGCTTACTGGAATAGAAATTATATGAACACGAAATGAAGTCATAACAAAAGAAAAATGTTATCCACGTAGAACCAAATATAAATTAACACACGAGAACAATAACAATAACAAGAATGAGATAAATGAAGTGCTTACCTTTTCATTCTCATGTCCAGATTCGCCAACCCACAAATTGCCCTGCTCATCCTTTAAGCATACAGCTGTGTGTCCAGCAAATGCACCAGTGACCCACTTCTCCAGTGTCTCAAATCCACCCCAGCGTCCGCGGATTTTTGAAACAGCTAAAAAGTCACCAGAATGCACATCCAATGGATTGATGGTGGCTCGCCATGGTTGAGTGCGTTTTTCAAATGATGCACCCATGTGTTTTTTTAGAAAAGCTAGATTAGCAGTCTGGCCCCAACCAGTGTTGGAGAAGAGAGGTAATACATCAACCAAGGAAAGCAACGTCCCAAGCATTCCGGAAGGCATGAGGAATACGGAGATTCCATGCTGCTTTACCTGTGGCATAAGACTCAAATGACATCATACGCTACTTAGAATATTATCAGATGCCATATGAAAGTAATAACTACTAGAAATAAAACTCTTTCCTTACATATTCCAACTCGGCTGGTTCTTCCCATGATTCAATTTTCAGTGTATGATCTCGAGAAGAGAAATAGTAGTCCCACGTGATCCTGTAAGGCGTAGCAAATACATACAGGTCCATACATGTCCAGCTATGAGCAGCATTGGTCTGAGAAGAATGCGAATTGAAGGTTAAATTTGTCAATGCCAGGAAGAAATTAAATTATAATTATTTCAGACGAAGGAGCAGATAATTATCAGACATAGAAAATATAAAATTGAACTGTGCAAACATCAATTAAGCATAGAATATGACATGAGAAGAACATCAGAACGAATATTTGGTCCTCTTGTGAAGAGATTAGTAAATGAAGCCAAATAAACAGAAAAATCATAAGAATTTACATGTCTCATATGGAAAAGAATCATAGAAGAAATAATAATAATAATAATAAATAAAGTATATATATGTGAAGTTAGTTTGCTGTCTCATTAACTAGACTAGATTACTGCGATTTCTCCTGCAAAAAATAACACAGAGCAATAGTAGCAATTATCAAATCCATTCTTCCAGCTTAAATTGAATTCCAATTGCCAAAATTCAAAAGCATATTGATTTCTCAGGCAATCACCTAGCAAACATCAACCTACAGCTCACTGAGTTATAAACAACAATAATAATAATAATAATAATAATAATAATAATAATAATAATAATAATAATAATAATAATAATAATAATAATAATAATAATAATAATAATAATATCTCCAATTGTTTTCTCCTTTCTAAATCTGGGTACTAGCTCAAAACAATGGGTTTAAACTTTAAACATTATCCCATTGAAAATCTAGACTTAGTAGAAAGCCACCCATTTCATACTTTAATTAGACCAAATTAAAGAATGAAAAAGAAGTAAGAATTATTCAAGCATCATGGTCCACAAATATTTTCCAATTACGTAGGTAGCTATGCGCCACAGCCCGGAACGGTTTTCGTGTTGATGAAGAATTAAAAGTCAAGATTGAGGACTTCGATATAACTCTAGAAGAAAACCAGATACAGTAACAAAAACCGGAAGAATACAGGTGGACATTATTATAATAAATATATATTTTGTCGTTTAAGTTTAAAAAAAGAAAAAGAAAAAGTGATCATTGGAATGGATAGATTAATCTAAATTTTTGAATTTCGGATTCAGATTAAAAATCTCAAAATCCATGAATGATCAATTTGAAGCACGAATTCTGGTTTGGATCGGATCGGATCTGATTAGGATTAATCCAACATTAGATCGAACTAATCCGCACATATTTGATAATCCAAAATATATTAACGATTTTCCAAATTAATTATTCACCTCTTTATATACTTTATTGTTGAAAAAAAAAAGTAGTATTTTCACAAAAATCCACGCTATCCACACCAAATTTACTGGTCAAGTCAGGTGGGGTTTCTAATTCTTTTTTCTTTTTAACTGTGGAGTCAAGCTCCTTATATTAATTAAAATGCATGTTTACAACCATCATGTATCGCTACCTTGTTAGCTTACTGATTATACACTACAATTGCTACTGAAATAAAAAAAAAATCACAAAATACAAGGCGGTAAAAGAGACACACTTATGGAGGCTTATAAGAGTTATATATGGAACATCAAAAGTTTTATTTCTATTCTAGTGAGCTGCTCACTAAATTTCTTGAGTAACTCCAATTGGCTGGGTTGCTAAATTGATCCGGGTAATGTGAATTGGTTATATAGGGATTTATAACGTAAAAAAGTTCACCATTTAAGAGATTCCAACAATCATTTGCTCTCCAGTTTCTCTCCGAGATCAGAATACCTAATTACTTGTAGTTCTCCAGTTTTTAGTGTGTTCAAGGCTTCTAGCCATTCAAAGTTTGTTTTTGGTGGTTTTGCTTTTTTTACCTAGCTTTTCCTGAAGTTTGAAACGATTGTCTAGGTATGTGATCGTTTCTTTTATTTTATTTCTTTTTTCTGTGTTTATGTATTTAATTTGTTCCTTATATAGTTTGATTCTCGTGTTGATGTTTCGGTTAGTTTTGCTACAAAATTGATGATGTTTTGTTGGTGACTTGTTGATGTATTGTCCATGAACTGTTGATATTTGTTGTTGTCGACTATGTAAAGCTGATTTTCTCAATTTCTTTTTGCTAAACCTGATTTTCTTTATTTTATCTTCTTCAATTGTTTGTTTTCCGAGAAACCCTATATAGATTCTCAAATACAATTTATTAAAACTACTATCCTCTTCCTCCTTTCTCATATTTTTTATTCATTATGTTTCTCCTTCGGTTTCTACTTACTGATTTGTGTAGATCGGGTCGCGATCTACAGTTTCCTTTAATGGAATTGGTTGTTTATGACTATTTTGATATATGATTGTTTCATTAGTCATATACTAAAGTGTCTCTCTATATAGTTAACTAGGTGTTTGTTTGACTTAAGTTGGTGCGTTTTCGGATTTTTGCATATTTTCTATAGGTTTTCGGTTTTGGACAGTGTTTGGTGTAATGGCCAAATTCGTATTCCTCATTATTTACGAAATAGTCCCTTGAAATGAGTTGTTTATAATTTTATCAAGAGACATGTTGGTTCATATTCCAATTAGAATCCTGAGACTAAGCCACCCAGCTGACTTAGTCAGACTAGCAACTAGTAGACTCAATTGGACAAGCAGCCATCCAAGCGACCAAGGAGGTTAATGGTCCGTCCGTCAAGTTGGCTCACTCAACTTAACTAGCTACGTAAGCCAACTCATAAGTCTAGCTCACCACCTAGCTAGTCGGCCAACCAGGTCAGTCA
This sequence comes from Plantago coronopus, assembly GCA_036897195.1. Classification (NCBI taxonomy): domain Eukaryota; kingdom Viridiplantae; phylum Streptophyta; class Magnoliopsida; order Lamiales; family Plantaginaceae; genus Plantago; species Plantago coronopus. The sequence goes on from JAYMSL010001082.1 coordinate 16,286, forward strand.
TCCATCCAACTCACAAGGCTAGCTCACCACCTAACTAGCTGGCCAACTAGGTCAGTCATCCATCCAACTCACAAAAGGCTAGCTCACCACCTAGCTAGCCGACCAACCACGTCACCAAACCACCCAGTTGGCCGACTGACCCAGCTAGCTCACAAGGTTACCAAACCACACAGCTGACCGACTGACCCAGCTAGCTCACAAGGTCACCAAACCACCCAGCTAGAGCTCACACGGTCACCAAACCACCCAGCTGACCGACTGACCCAGCTAGCTCACAAGTCACAAGGTCACGACACCACCTAGCTGGCCGACCAAGCTAGGCCCAGCTCCAAGCGAAATCTCCAACCATCTAGTTGGTTGATTGGTTGGTTCACCCAGCCATCCAGACTAGCTAGTCAAGCAAGATGACTAGCTCCAAACCCCCAAGAGCCTATCCGACTGTTCTGGTCAACCTAGTCCCACTCGGCAAAAGACTCATTTGGAACTCAACTGAATGAGACGTGGTCATGACGACTTTAAGGAGTCCAACGTTACTTTCCTGAAATAGGGGGAGGACGGTTGAAACAGGCTCTATCGAATGGGAGAAAAACATCTACATATTGGTAAGGTGGGAAGTTTGACCAGATCATCAAGCAATCATCATTCTAACTCATCTCTCTCACTGAACAAGTTCTAGAGCACTCAAACCCTAGCAACTCAAATCTCGCTGCCTACCTCCTACCTTCACGAAATCCGACCATCAGCCGCCGAAGGTTATCCATCCATCCGCCCACGATGAGCTAGCCGACCTCTCTGAAGGCAAGCAACTCACCGGATAGACAAATCACCAATCCATCTCAACGCCCAAAGCTAAAATGATTCATACAATCTCTCAAGCTCTTGTCTTGTTTACTTGTTTTTTATTCAATTCGTATACTAACTTGAGCGTGGGAGTCCCTTCGGTCGACACCACACTAGTGTCTCTTTGGCACCTCACGTCTCTAGATTTGTTGCTTGTTGCCTCGCAGGTTGCTGGTGCCCTCCAATTCGTACAAATTTGTAATTATTGATTTTCGAGCGTCTACAATTTGGGTTCCACGGCCCCGGCTATCAAAACAGGCAATTCAGTAGCAAACTATCAACCATGACTCGCTAAGAAGACAATACTATAGAACCTGTGGTGGAGGAGATAGGACGTGGCTGCCCAGCTAAGAGCCTTGCATGCACAGATGAAGGAGAATGTAGAAAGGATTCAACACCTAGAGGGCGAAAATCGCAATGTCCGCGAGGAGAACTTAACCTTGAAGCAAAAGTTGGATACTTGTGTCCAGCAGAGCCTCTCTATGACGAATCCTCGTCTGGAGTTTCCTACTCCTGGGACGATTACCTCTCACGGCCAAGATCCTGAATCAAGCACAGACAATGTAAGACACGTCACGCAGGTTAGACTTTGAGGACTCGGAGGGGTGACTCACGTGACTCCAAACCCTCAAGGTGCAACCGATTCACTCAGGCTCGCACCACAACCTGTGCCGGTCACGACATCCAGAAGGATTTCCTTTGAAGAGGCCAACCCAACAGTGCATATTGGGCAGCAGTCACACCAAAACCACTCGAATGTAAGTCAACTGAATTATGCACTAACACTTAATGCAGGTACTGGTAACATCAACGATGAGCTAGCTTCCAAGGTGTCCAACTTGGAAGAGGTGGTCCAAAAAATTCCAGGCGTGCCAGCTCCTATATATCAAAAAGAGCCTACCCAATCTCGAGTTCATCTTTCACTTAAATGAAAACTTTGTCCCTCATATTTCATTCACCACTTCTCATAGTAATTTTTGCACTATCTTCTACTTTATCATAATAAGTTATACTTTAAAGTGGATTACAAAAACTACCGCTTAAATTTGACCCAATTAGATAAATCTCCCGTAATTTGAATAATACATCAAGACCTATGAATTTATTTTTTCGTTGACCAAGTTGAAAATAAACAAAAATTAAAATCTAAAGAATTATATTACTACAATAAACAAATTTCAATTTATTACTTATTTGTCTCAACATTTTTATAACTAGTAAGAGTAACCCAAAATATTTTAAATGATCCCTACAAAACGGCATGCACACAAAATGATACTTAAGATTACGACCAAATATCTTAACATACATCTATCTTTCCAGTAAAAAAAAACAAAGATTAGTTCTCTCCCTCAAGAACATGATAACTCTGCATCAAAATGGGGATCCTTAGGCTTCTGTAGTAGATGGGGAACTAATTCCAAAGACATTGCCGTGTTCTTTGCATTGCGCCCTAGTGACCCAACCAAGTTAGAAGCAAATAGTGTTGATAAAACCACGGAACGAACGCTCCGTGTTGCCCTGCCCTGTTGTGCAAATGCGTCCTCCAGTCCAGGACTAGCACCTTCAGACAATTCTATCTTCCTCCTGCGATGACTGATGGACGTCGTTTTATCCAGCAAATAATATTTGTATCAGCCAAGACTAACAGACTAGACACTATAAATAGCGTAGAGCAAGTTAATCCCGAGTGTCG
>JAYMSL010001083.1:0-18815 GCA_036897195.1 Plantago coronopus
TATAAATAAGAATAACAACCAATAAAATACAAATCCCAACTTACAAAATAAAAAATAATCAACAATATATCAACATAGCTGTTTTGACTTACAATATAGTGTGTGTCTAAACATAGACGGTCTAACACAAGACTTTGTCATATCCAAATCGCAATGAACACAAATCAAGGCACAAGCAAACAAAATAGAATCATGGGAGTATTACAAAAACCACCCTGAAAAACAACATTCTTGCAAAAAAGTATCTATTGTATTGGGAGCAGATTGGTGATTCGAAATACATCCAAAACTAAAAATACGAAGATAATGAAGATACATAACATTAATAGATGAAAAGATCGAAAAACTAAGGTTAGAAAATCACACTATCTAAGATACAATGGAACTTCTGCAACAAATTACTAAGGAAACTGATAAAAATGGAAGAATTTACGGTTCGGAAACAAGTATGAAACAGGTAAAGGGTATGAAAATTCAAAAGGGAAAAAAACATAGAACTTTATGTGACAGACCCCCTAAAAAATACAAAATTTAGACCTTTATCAGAGTAGGATGTTACGAAAGATATCACGCATTAAATAATGTAACTACTGCAACTAACCCTCTTTGACAGTTCATCAGCTCTTTGCCTTGCTGTTCTCGATATGGATCTTTCAGATAACAACCTCGCTCGCAGAAATTCAACCGTCATCGAACCTGAATCTTCCTTGCCAGCATTCTTCCTAATAAGACATATCCACAGGAGTGGAGCAAAAGTATATCAAATAAATGATGCAAACACTTCTTTGCTAACAGATGAATGGATATTCATCATATAAATTAAAACCTCGATAAAACTAATAGTTTGTTTGGTCCGAACTGGGGGCCATTAATGAGGCAATATTTTTTTTCGAATCCTTATGCCTGCCACTGCCAGTTGGCCCCGAGGAAAATATAAATTAATAATTACCAAAAACATTCACATGTTTGGAGATATGTGAGTGTGTGTGTGTGTGTGTGTGTGTGTGTGTGTGTCCCTTGTTTTTTTTTTTTTTGCTTAAATTTCAAATATACATGGACTATATTTTGAAGTCTACCCGTTACGAAGTAATATATTCCAAGCAATCAGATCATAAAGGTAAGTACGGCAAAACAATTTCCATACTTTAAGGTACAAGGAAAATAGCAAGCATGCATGCTCCTCTACAAAAATTCAGATTCTGGTTGCCAACATACAAAAAACAATTAAAGCTCAAGACACAGCATCACATCCTTCTTAACATATAAACGTGAAATTCATGCTGTTATTTATTAATAAGATTCCCTCGCAGAGCAACATATCATTAAGGATTACACTATCATCCATCCAAATTATGTCAACCCATAGCATTCCTATGTATTCCACATAGTTCTTAATGGTGCAAAACAGGAGTTGCAGCGAAGTGCACACTTAAAAACATTGTTCAGATAGACTGAGTCTGCTAGACAACACCGAAAGGAAAGTTACTACCAAGGTTATGTGACCAATGGCATCTTATGATGCTGTGATATGCTGATATTATAACAAAAGTTTCTCAAATGAAGCAACGCATTGGACAATCCAGGACCATCAAAATTCAGAGTCGATTACGTGTCAGAAGAACACTGGATTCCATGGAAGATAATAATAGAATATGATTAGAGAAGAAACCGAAATATACTGTCTTGCAAGTTGCAATTCAGGAACTCGCCAAGCATATTGTGCTTACCTATATCTAAAGGATAATAATCCAAATTGTCATTCCACAATCGGAAATCGGAATATTATACTATGTCTATGAGGACCTTAAATGCTTCAACTCACAAAATAACAACATCTAATCTCCTTGTCTACACATCATATTTTACAGAAGATCAATTAAGACATATCACCAGAAGAAATGTAATAATTAGAACCCGTAACCAAGATTGCAAAGCCCTTTTTCTCCTAATGTGCTTAATTGACTTTGCACGGATTAGCAGTCTCAAATCCAAAAGTAGGAAAAATAAGCTAAACTGCTCCCAGAATCTTACTCAGCACTATCAAAAGAAGACATAAATCTGCAGCCGCCTAACATTATATTCTAGGCATCCAAATTGCTCAGGCAGAAAAAAAATCATTTCTTTACCAGCTTGCACATCATAATCAGCAACCCCATTTCAGAAACACAAAAAATCAACTAACAATCAAATAATAATCAACAATACTAGATCACGACTAAAGTAACCTCGGGTTTCAGACAATTAAGTCTCCCGACATCCGGAGTAATAATTCAAACGATTCGCAGCAAATTGCGAGGTGTAAAAGAACATGAATAGAAACAGGGAAAGAGAGGAATGAAGTAAAACCTTTGTAGCTGATCCCCGCCGGCAGAAGTTGACATTTTTCTTCCGCAGCTAAATCGAGTCAACAGAAGTCGGAGTAGGAGAAGATGTGAAGAAGAAGAAGAAGTACGATCTGATGCCCAATTGAGGAGATCAAACTGAAACAAGTCAATCCATTACACAAAGTAGTTCGCTCTTGTTTATGACATCATGTCAGATTTTTGTATCTATTCAAGATTCAACCCTAAATTTACTCCACTTCTAATAAGACTACAGTCAGTCAGTCACACTAGCATAGGTGGCAGCGCGAGCCTATTCGTTTGAATTCGGATTTTAAATAGTTTACGGACGTCGCAAGCCTATTCGTTTGAATTCGGATTTTGAATAGTTTACGGGACGGCGCAAGCTTATTCGTTTGAATTCGATTTTAGAGCTGCTAACCGCCCCAATAATGAAGTTGCACGCCTCCATATCGGAGTTGTAACAACTTCATTGGGCGGTTAACAGCTTCAAATCAAAGGTGTTAACAATCAAAGAAATGAAACTGTTAGACTATGTTATTTTCAACTTAAATTCAGTTCCATTCAGTTCAGTTCAGTTAACTCCGACTTCGGTTAGTTCAAATTTGTACCCCACTTCACTTCACTTCAATTAAGTTCAGTTCAGAAATTCTCTTTTGTAGAAAACAGAGCCTTACAGATCTGGTTGGGAGATGTACAACTTCATTTTGCGAGGCTGTAAACCGTCTCGAATTGGAGATGTAACAGCTCCAAACTATAAACACCTTCGATTAGGGCGTTAACAGTCGCAAAATTGGTCTCCTTCCTCCATTAATTTAGAATCGTAGCTCCGACATTCTCCATTAATTTCGACCTTCATCTCGACCATGAATTAAGCTCCCCACCTTCATTAATGAATTTTTTTATTTTAGAAAGTTTTAAGGTATGATTTAGAGAATTTGATATTTTGTACGAGTCAATGTACTACATTTTGGATCAATTTTTTAAGATATAAAAAAATGAGACAAAATAGTAATAAATTAAAGTTCTTATATTCCAATATAATCCTTCATAATTTAATCTAGTTTCATTTATGATTTATTTGATTAACCCTAAAATAGCCGATGGGTATGGATGTAATTGTTTAAAATCGAAGGAGTTTACGTAATTGGCTCAAATTTAACGGGTAGTTTATGTAATTTTCCCGTATTACTATATTGTTTTTTCCAAAAAAAAAAAATTAGGATGCACAGAGCTCCTCCGCCTCACTCGGAAAACAAAGGGCAATGGAGGGTTTAAGGCAAGGAGAGGTGAAGAAGAAGAAGCCATGGCGAGTTCTGGAGTTCTACAGCGGCATCGGCGGTATGGTGAGTGAAGCTTTCTCCCTTATTTCCTTCGCTTTTATGTATCATGTTACACCTGTTCAGCTGACTTTTTTCTGTTTCCGAAAGAGGTATTCCTTAATGGAAGCCGGAATTGATGCTCAAGTCGTCCAAGCTTTCGACATTAATGATGTTGCAAATGATGTTTATCAGCACAATTTCGGCCACCGTCCCCACCAGGTATGGACTGCTCTTAATTTTGAGATAGAGATCCTCACTTTCAAGTAATCCAGTAGCAGTGCTAAGTTAACTTTGATGATCAAGCTCATTTGAGTTGTGAAGATGGGTGCCAAAGTCACATCACTGACTGAAAAATCAAGAAATCAGTTTATCATAATATCCTGAAATGTAACAGTGCTGGAGGAACAAAAGAGAGGTCGGGTTCGAACCCGCCGGATGTATTGTAGTTATAAGTTGGTATATGTGTATAATTAGTGTAGTTAAATTTTCCGTTTCAAAAAGAAAAAGAAAAAAGAAGCAACTATGCAAGTATATCAGTAATGGCAAAAAGTTAAAAAAAGAAGAAGAAGAAGAAATAAAGAAACGAAGAAGAGGGAGGGAGGGAGTATGGTAAAGTGTATTAGCACATTGTAATCATTGCTTATAATCCCTTGATAGAAGCTTCCTCGGTGTGTCTTCATGAATCTGCTGATTCATCTTGTACTCATCACTGGATAAGTATTTGAGAACTCTTGAGTTAACACATTTTTTTGTGCAAGAATTTAGATGTGTGCGCCACCTGTTTATTAATGCTTGTATGACCACATTTTGGACATCTGAATTTGCTGTTGAATTTATTTTTGGTTATACTATACTACAGGGCAACATCCAGACCTTGAATTGTGCTGACCTCGACAGATTCAATGCCGATGCATGGCTCTTGTCTCCTCCTTGCCAACCATACACAAGGCAAGGTGATAAATTGCGTTATCTCTTTATACAAATGCATTCTGTGATTTCTGGCAGATTTGCTAAGCTATGGGTCTATTGCTGTTTCTCTGAAGTTTATTTGTATTAAGGTCTCCAGAAAGGTTCCGGTGATGCTAGAGCGTTTTCTTTTCTGAAGATTCTTGAACTCATACCTCAATGTTCACGGGCTCCACTGATGCTGTTTGTGGAGAATGTTGTTGGTTTTGAGGTATGTATTCAAATCATATGTTCTTTAATCTTTATTCTGCGGTGGAGATTTTTATGTCAACTTGCTGGATCTCTATTTTTCTGGCTTGAAGATCATGTGAGACGGGCCTAGTATGAATTGTTGAAAGTGAAACTGCTGTGGAGATGGTAAAAAAGAAAAGAAAAGAGAGTGCAGAATCCCAGATGATTTACATATATTGCATTGCTGAACAAGTTGATTGCAAAATGATGAACCTAGCCGGATTTTTATAGCAAAGAGTTAAACAGCTGCAAATATGTAGATGCTAAAATTAGTTTACCAGATAAAATTATCATAAACCCTACTTAACCCCTAAGGTTAACTAATTGAACATTCGAGACTCAAAGGGATGGTAACCCTAGCCTGTTACAGCCTTGGGAATATTCTCTGATTTGCATTGGTAGGCGCATATCCACCGAGCCAATTTGAACTGCCCTCACCCTTCGCATTGTTTCATTCCAGTATATTGTCCATAGTACCTGCCCATTTAGTGGGTGCACCTAAGACACACTCTTATCTTCCTAAGTTCCAAATTGAAGTATTATGCCACCTTCTTCTTAGACTGATAGCTGTATCTTTGATTCTTTAGAAACCTCTTTTGATTCTGCTGGACTAGCTATATGTATTTTGCAGAGGGGTTTTCTGGACCAAAATTACTACCAAATGTAATCGTGTTCAAAACTTTTATTCTTCTCTATATCTAATGTTGATAAATTTGTTTGTTGCAGACATCAGATACACATGAAAAGATGGTTGCTATGTTGAGAGAAAATCATTTTGAAATTCAAGAATTTATACTTAGCCCTTTGCAGTTCAGTGTGCCATATTCTCGGCCCCGATACTTTTGTCTGGTCTGCTCCCTCTCTCTCTCATGCCAAAACAGGCACTTAATATCCACATCATCTATTTAGAAAACCATTAATATAGGTGAAAAGCTCCAATTTTTATGCCTGAAGCAGCAGATTTGGGAGATGTATGCAAAGTTGTAACTTGTTTATTCTTGATACAGGCAAAACGCAGACCTATGTCTTTTCCAAATGCACAATTCAACAATAAACTCTTTTCTACTCCGGAACCTGTACTAGTACATGATAGGAACAATGTGACTAGTACAGTTTCAGCGGGGCATGTGGATTGGGATAAAGTAATTGAAACTTGTCGGCCTATACAAGATTTTCTGGAATTTGAGAACTCTACCAGTGAAATAATATCAGATGCTATGGGTTCTTGCATTCCGGGAATATCAGAGGATACTGAAGAAGGCACTGCAGTCCCCAGCAATACTTATAAGGAGTACACAGTGCCAGCCAACTTAGTAGAAAGATGGGGGAGCGCGATGGGTATCCTAAGTTTCTGCTTTTGCAACATTTTCCATGTGTTAGCATAAATAAATCGTTATTTGTTTACTTTATTTATTTTTACTGCCTCCTACCATTTACCTTGAAGTTCTTTCTCATTGTAGATATTGTTTTCCCTGAATCAAAGCGTTGCTGTTGTTTCACCAAAAGTTATTATCGATATGTGAAGGGCACTGGATCACTTCTAGCGACTGTGCAGGTAACTCAGAATCACACCTATCACATATATGATCACACCTTTTAAAAATGAATTTCGTTATTTGTCATAAATGAAGATTACAGATGTCTTTTTGAAGACATCCCCGCATGTATGCACATATTGTTCTCGTCTTCTTTTGTGGTTTCATTTGGATATTCTTACTATGTGAGAACTTGAGAGGGCTTGACAATAAATTTTCTTACCTACTACTATTGAGTTTCGAATGTGAAATGTTGTGTTAACATTATTCATGCTCCTAACTGCTTGATCTTTGTACTTGTATTCTTATAACTTATAGCTTTATCTAAGTCATTATATTTTTCATCGCACTGCATAATACAGGGGAAGATGACAGATAAAGCGAATTCGTTACTGGAGCTTCGTCTGAGATACTTTACACCCAAAGAGGTATATTATACTTTACACCCAAAGAGGTATAGATTAAATTCTGTGATATATAATACTTTAATTCTGTTATATATGATACTTTCCAACATATATTGTCAGGTTGCCAATTTACATTCTTTTCCAGAGAGTTTCCAGTTTCCGCGACATGTTAGCCTTCGGCAGCGGTCAGTCTCGTTTTTCATCTTCTGAATGTTGTTACACGTACCAAATAGACATCCTTAAGTTACTAGTTTTTTTCTAAAGACTAGTGAAGTGATTTATTTAACAGCTTGTGGATATGAAAAGTGTCTGGGGCATACAGAGTAGAAGTAAAGAGGGGGTGAATAGATTTCTGAAATTTTTACTCAAACTGAGGTACTAATTAGAGACCTGAGACCAGTATTTGTTCCAACTTCCAATTGACAAGACCAAACTAGATTTAGTGGTGAACTTCTCTTGCTCCTCAGTTTTGATGCACTACATTTGGCAATTTCTTAGTAACAGATACATTTCCAAACATTGAAAATGTACTATACAAAGTTTCGTGTAAGACTAAAAAGTATTGTTTCACAAATGTTGAGTGCTCGTAATTATAATCTGTTTATCAGAGCATTTTTACCTTTTAAAATTCAGGGAGTATAGAGTACCTGACCACATCTCTATACCAACATTTTAAAATTCTCTAAGGTTCTCTCCCCGTGCATAAGACCCTTCGTTCTTGCAGGGCTTGACATTCCTACCGTTTAGTGAGTCTTTATCATTGCCATACTTCATTTTCTGAGACGTTAGTAGATATTCTGTGCTTGGGTTAGTTCAATTGAATTATGCGAGATCTTTTCAACCCTTCTAGACTGTTACTTGGTGCTCACCTCCTTAACTTGTTTATATAGTTGCTAAAATTGTAAACAATTTGCTTCATATTCATGGAAAGTTGAAAACATTCTTGAAGTTTAATATTTGTCCAAATCTGGTGATTCGACTGCTGTTGTGGAGTTGAGCAATATCTGATTCTGTTTTTGCAGCTACGCTTTGCTGGGAAACAGCTTAAGTGTTGGAGTAGTCGCGCCACTACTTAAATATCTATTTACCCATGACGAATGATGATGTTATTTCGAAATTGCATATGCTCAGGTATAGAGCTGTAACATTAGTTGGTAGTTGTTGTAGTGGACGGTATCGGGATATTTACTTCTCAGTAGTTTTTGTATGATTAGGATTGTTCCAAACACTCGTCCTAGAGTTGTACTCCATTGTTCTCAATACCATTCAAACCAATTGCAGGTTGCAGTTCTTGCATGTTTAGCTTACATTCTATGCACTTATTCATTTGCTGAAACTTCCCTTTTAAAATTTGACAAAAACAGATTTCATTTGGTCCTGCTAAACTTCATGTATTTACCATGTTTAGCCGTTCTATAAATAAACTTACATTTGCAGGTTTGTCCATAATGGTTCTGGTTCCTGGACATGAGACATTCACTGTGGTCACTTCTTACTTCTTAGTTCATCGATTGTAAAAATACGAATTCAGATTGACCAACGGAAACTTGTGGTGTGTGCATTGGTTTAGTAAGCTTCTAAACCTCTAAAAGGTCTCACGAAAGTTTCCACCGGTAGTCTGAGCTCAGAGTGTTCTAACAATGTGTTGATTTGTTCTAGTACTAGTATATGATTAATGAGTTCGTCTAGAATTGAGTGCTTGTTTGCTACCGTCCAGTTTCAACTTGTAACTCAGGGGCCCGTGAGAGATTTTGGTTTGATTTTATCAAAGCATTGATATATAGACACAAAAATTATGTGGATGGAGGGAGTGTTACCATAAAATGAAAAATCTGGGGATGTATTGTATTGTATTGTATTGTTTTGTAGGGTATGATATGAAGAACTTTTTGGTAGGTATTGCCTTATTGGTAGGGTATGATAGAGATTTAGCGGGTCGGCAATTGACTATGTATACGTGGAGGTGTTGTGATGCATTCATTTTTAGAAAAGGTACTTGTAGTCTAAGTCATTCCACAACATTCATTCTCTTTATTTATTATTAAAATTAATAATTTCAAACAAAACAAAACGAATAAAATATAATTACATCGTAATGTGACATTTCAAAATTTAAGTGAACTTAAAGCTATTACAGACATTACTCATACCAATAAGGTGTACCTTTCTTTTCAAAAATTCATCCATAAATTCAATTAAGCTTGTTTGATTTGGAGTAGTATTGGGATAGTGACAAAGTGTACCTTTCTTTTCTGGTGGGTGCACGAGTGGGGACAAAGTGCGCAGATTAGAACATGTGTTGGTCTGTGAGGTCAGCATATCGCCCCGACATGTGTTGTATCTTGTATGCAGGCCAGCTAATAACTCTGGCAAGCTGCCTAAGAGTAACCTTGCCGATTCATTAGACAGGGTCTCGACCCAGTAGTGAATCGGGTCGTTATACGTAACATTTTGAATTTTTTCAGTTAACAGTTTTCGAATTTAATTACAAATTATTCTTAAAGTTTAATAATAAAATTATATTATGAAGGTTTGCTTTCTAAATTTTTATATATAGTAATTTTTATAAATGTTTTATTATTATTATATTTTTTCTGAAGAGGCAAATATATACTACTCTTACACTAATCCAATCCCACCTTATATCATCAGAGCAATACCAACCTTATAACACCAAATAAATCTCCACCTCCGGAATTACCATTAAGATTAGTGTATTTCGATTTGAAAATTATTGATCGAAAAAAGTTAAAATCTTATACTCCCTCCGTCCAAGCACAAGCTTCTCACTTGTGTTTTGGTCAATAAAATAAGGATTTATTACTTTTGGAGTATTATATTACAAGTGGAGGTAGTTGGAGTACTTTTTGTTGTGTTGTAATTAAATGGGTGGAGATAGATTGGGGACCACATGTCCTAAAAAGGAAATGGAAAGCTTTGTAATGGACTACTAAAAAGGAAAGTGGGAAACTATTGACTAGACGGAGGGAGTACATTATATCGAATAAAACGTAATTCAATTGGTAATACAGTTTAGTTCTAACCAATAAGTCGGAAGTTCGAGTCACCGTTTAGCAGATTTCGTTTCAAAGAGAAAAAGAAAAAGAAAAAAAAAGGTTAAATTCTTACATTTGTTAGAGGATCTGAGTTATTAAATAAAAGTGGACATATCATATGTATATCGAATGAAACATGTGGTGTACGTCTTCTGTTACACAATCTCCAATCACTCTCCAATCCCTCCTGCATCATCAAAACCCAACCAAATTCTCATCTTCAAACACCGCCACAGAAGTACCAGAAGAACAACCAGAACTTACTAGTTCAGTTCTCTTCTATGGCGGCCGAGTTATCAGTCTCCACCACCTTCAGAAACGTCCAGCATTTCAACAACACTCCGTTTCTGGCCCCTAAACCCAGCTGCTTCCTCCTTCCCCCGAGGAGGATTAATGGGATTTTGAGGTTTCGGAGGAGCAAGCTCACTTTGACCACGGTCTGCTTTATGCTCACCGATGAGAAATTTGATACTGGAGGAGGAAGCCGTGAGGCAGCAGAAGCTCAAGCTCGTTTGGCGGAGAAGGTGGCCAAGAAGAAGTCTGAGAGGTTTACTTATTTGGTTGCTGCTGTTATGTCTACCTTTGGGATTACTTCTATGGCTGTCATGGCTGTTTATTATCGTTTTGCTTGGCAAATGGAGGTAATTTCAGTTCAGTTCGAGTCCATTCAGTTCGGTTTCAGTTTTCGTAATTCAATTTTATATTTGAATTTAGTTTCATTCATTTCAGATAATTCAGTTGAATTGAATGTAGTATTTAATTATAATACTACTTGCAATTATTATTATTTTTTACTACCTGTTTATTGGATTTGGTTTTCTGATTTGATTCTATTGTTTTGCAGGGTGGAGCAGTGCCTTATACAGAAATGTTGGGTACATTTGCCCTCTCTGTTGGAGCTGCTGTAAGTCCCACACATTGTCTTTTCAAGTGTTGTAAAAATATCGTTTTTCGGGTAGACAAAGTCTTGAATACACTACTTATAGAGTTATAGTTAGATATACACAATGTTGTAACACAAAACACCTGCACAACATATATAGTTTGTGACGGTTTAATACAATAATTGCTCATAGTATTGGCAGAGATGAGGGCCATGTGTTAAATGTTCTCACCATTTCTGAATATTCTGTTTCATTATGTAACTTTGCTTTTGGGTGTTCTGGTGGAATTGAATTCAGGTGGGAATGGAGTTTTGGGCTAGATGGGCTCACAAAGCACTATGGCATGCTTCACTATGGCATATGCACGAGGTTGGTTTAGTTTTGCTGCCTTCTAAATGCTTTCTTTCTTATGTTCATGTGGTAACTTGAAGAAGATCTAGTCTTTGTGTATAACATAACACCTTGATTCTTGGTTGCTTTACAAATTGACAACTCCTTGTATACACAGCACAGAAACAAACTAGGAATATTAGTACTATGATGTTTAATTGACCACTGCTGAATAATTGAATAGTGATACAGTGACTGATCAATTATTGTTATCTGGACAATGACTCAAAACAATGAAGTGAATGTTTTGTTTCTGTACCAGAAAAGTCAAATCATGATTCAACTTGTGTTTCGATTGATTAATTGCAGTCGCACCACAAACCACGAGAAGGACCATTTGAGCTAAACGATGTCTTTGCCATAATAAACGCAGTTCCAGCCATTGCCCTCCTCTCCTACGGCTTCTTCCACAAAGGCTTCCTCCCTGGCCTCCTCTTTGGTGCGGTATGTTCACTGCTCGTCACGCACCCTACTTTCTTTTAAATAAATGAATGCTGCTTGAGCATCATGATGCAGTGATTAACAAATATCTTTTGAAACTTAATTAGTGATCATAATTTAAATTGAGCAAAGTTTAGAGGTCATTTTAGATAGGTTATTATAGGTGCAAATAACTAATAGCTGATAAATAGCTAAACTATGATTCCGTCTATGAAAGGTCAGGATCAGGATAACTACATCATTTATACGAAAATAGATGGAGTATTGTTTAGCAGGTTCTACTACATGTTTCGAAGGTATAGTAGTACTCTGTATTATCCCATAAGGAAACCATTTGAACTTAACAGAGGTTTTTTGCAGAGAAATGAGGGGCGTATCTATAAATTTTCCTATTGTATACTCCATATATTCTTTTACGTATTATTGCAGACTTCAATGACAAACTAAAAGGCTTTTGGTCTTGTATAAGATGTTGGTTTACTTGTGTACATGTGCAAAACTGGGGGAAGACCATGGACCACCCTTCTGAAATCAGTCCCTGCTGTTGGTTAAGGACGTTTTAGAATTTAAGACATATATGTTAACATGTGGTTTTAATTCGATGTTTGAATGTTTCGTTTAAGCTGCATGTATGATGCTGTAAGATATATGTTTTATCGCTTCCTTCTGTTCCAAGTCCTACTACTATGAAACAGTATTGACCTACAAGTAAAGAAGCCTGCTAATCGTAGTGGGCTTCTATCTTGCCTTCGTGTTCTTTGATCAACCTATTCACGTCCGAGCCACATGAATCATGATAGAAACTTGTTGATACTGTAGGGTCTGGGAATTACAGTGTTTGGTATGGCGTACATGTTCGTGCACGATGGCCTCGTCCACAGGAGATTCCCCGTGGGACCCATTGCTGATGTACCATATTTCAGAAAGGTTGCTGCAGCTCATCAGGTGTGTTATTTATCTTAAGTTCTTAGCGTCGTGTTACTACCAGTGGCAGAACCAAAATTTAAGTCAGGGGTGGCGAAAATGATATTTTAGATAGTTGGGTGGAGAGAAATGCCAAAATTTTCAAAACTCGTATAGAAAATATGCAGATTTGAAAATTTTGGGTGGTCTGCTCCCCTATTTACAACTTTGTGTATTATCTCAACTGCATGAACTAATTATGGTGTGTTGTTTCAGTTGCATCACTCGGAAAAGTTTGAAGGAGTGCCATATGGACTGTTCTTGGGACCTAAGGTTGGCCTTTGTGATTCATTTCATTAGCTGTTGCTTTGATTAGTTTTAATGTGGTAATTAATGATTTATTTTAAACTGCGAGTCTGAGACTGTTACAAACTATCAAGTAGATATTAATATACGTCTATACATGTATTTAACGATCATTGTATTGTTTGTGTTGTGTGTATTGCAGGAGCTTGAAGAAGTAGGGGGCCTCCAAGAGCTAGATAAAGAAGTTAATAGAAGGATAAGGTTGTCTAAGGGGCTGTGATATCTAATCTAATATATTTGGAATTTTTTTGTCACAAGTTTTAGAATAAATAAAAAATTCACACAAGTGTTTGGATGTTTTAATGAGACCAAAAAAAAAAAAAAACACTTAAAAAAGTCGAAGTACAAAAACTCATCTAAACCTTTAGACTAAATGAGAATTCAACTGAATGTTTGCGATGTGAAATTCACTATAACATGGACGAAACAATTATTTTCCACCTCGTCTGTCTAACGTGAAATCCATAGACCTTTCGTTCGAAGGATATGAAAATGCAAATCCCTGGAAACCAGTCACTGTATCAAGTACTAAATACTCCGCATATCGATCAAGCTTCTCGACATAACAATCAAGACGACTGATGTAATCGCCTTAAGCACTGTATTTGGGAATAGCCCATGTCTGCAATTACAGGTTCATAAACGCGTTCCTCTCAACAACGAACGTCTTCCCGTAAATCCAAGTGATCATCATGGACCAAAGGGCAATAGGCCACTTTAGTTACAACTTACAAATACAAACTGGGCTGATGAGGCCTGAGCAACAAAGTGTGTGAATCCTACACGAAGATGATGTATAGACTCTGGAGTCGTCAGATGAGTCATGTCCGCGACATCAGGTTCACCCTCCTCACGAAGATGATATATAGACTCTGGAGTCGTCAGATGAGTCATGTTCACGACATCAGGTTCGCGCTCCTTACAGGGGCATCTTCATACAATGTATCTGAAGATTTGTCCATTGTACAGTAGATAACTAAACATAAAGTTCTTTGAGCAATGTGCACTAATGAAAGTGAGATCAACCCGAGTTCTTTAAGGTACATGTTGTGCAAACTCCGCATTGCCATGACTGGGAGTACAAGCAGGGCCTCAAGGTTCTGTTCCTTCTCGTTCAGTCGTCCGCAACCATGTCGGCGTACGGCGAATATATACTCCCCGGATCTATTACGACATACTAAACAACAACAAAACGACATAAGTTTCACTATATTGACTGTTTAATCATCTATTAGATGTTAGATACGTAACTACTGTTCCACCCTCACACATAGCAGTGGTAACACTGTTTAATAATTCGGGTTTAATTAAGACAGGATGTTAGTGCAAAAGAGAGATGCGTTACCTTGTAACTTCCTAGCCAAGCACAAGGCCACTCTGTGAGCGAGCATACCAGGTTTAGAATCCATTCTTGTTTTGGTGTCTAAATGTAGGTGATTAGATTAACCTAACCTCTTCTCCAGGGCACCTCGAACGGAAACTTGATCATGTAACCTCTGCTTCTTCTCAAGCAACAATATCTGTGCAGACAAGGAAAGTAACATATTTCTCACAAAGCTGCGGAAGAGACTAATGCAACAGCAGCACAATAGAACATTACTTACGGTACTAAAACTCATTTCCTGATGTCACACTCTCCGTTACATTTACGCACCTTCTCCCTTAAAACATTTTTGAATTCCAGCATCTGATGAATGGTTGGTCTTGCTGTTGGAACAGCCATCTGAGTGCTCCATATCCTGAAGAAGAAAAGAAAAAAAAAACACAGCTCAATTTTTATTTTAAGATCTACATAGAGGACCATTTCATATAACAATCACATGAAGGGTGAGGGAGTGCTAAACTGCTTCTGTCGATGAGCTGCTTCTATCGATTCACTCGAACTGCATTCTGCAATTCCTCTCTTATCAGGAACACTGTCATTCCAATAAAACTCATTACGAAAGAGGGCTAGAGTTTAACTCTCCTACACATCATTTCAACCCATATGTCACCTTTACACACACTTCTTCAACTTGACACGAATTAGACACAGCACACAAGTGTTTCAATAAACATTTTCAATAAACATAGTTTCTAATGAAAACCCAAAAGAAAGTGAGGACCAAGTAATAGTAGTAACTAATAAGAGGGAAAAATAGAATCTATACACCATACCTGCAACCCAACATTTCGTACAGATTATACAAATCTTCACTCATATACAAATCTATCCTGCGGCTAAGAACATTTTGCAGCAGAAAACTTGATTTTTCTATCTGCAGGAACTTTTGCACGAACATTCCCCATCCACAAAGCAATGAAAACCTGAAGAATCTCTTATATGAATCTCCCTTTTTGTAACGACAGATATACACTTGAAGAATGCATGGCAGTCCCCACACAGATGAATATTCTTCATCACCCTCACAGGGTTTCCAGGCTTGGTCACTAATATCCCATAGGCAACTGCAACTTTGGCAGTGTGGTACAGCAAGAAATTTATCTTCTGATACTCCTCTACGTCTTGATGCACAAAGCTTGTATCTGGGACATAACTGGCTTTTAAGCACTCCACGTAGAGTATTTCTAAAGAGCTGCAAATATCTCTAAACATAGGATGCGAAAAATTTCTGGCAAAGAAGGAGACAACCTTATTTTCATGTATCAACCAACTCCGTACAGGAATCTTTCGAAATCCTCTATTCCTCATCTCTTCCCTAACAACTTCCGACAAATGCCACCATCCATATTCAGAATAGAGGTTCGCCTTTAAAATGTAGGTTGAAGAATCTTGCGGGTCCATCTCAAGTATTTCTTTTGTTGCCCGTCTTTGGACTTCGGTATTCAAATGAATTCGAGAGCTATCAAGCAATGCTCTCCATACAGAAGCATTTGGCTCAAAGGGCATTTCCTCAATTATTTCTTCAGCTTCTTCCAGAAGACCCCAGTATCCCAACACGCTAACAAAACAAGCATAATGGCTTGAATTGGGCTCAATGTGATAGATGGATTTCATCGAGCCGAAGAACTTGCGGCAGTATTCGACCAAATTTGAACTAGTGTGTCGATAAGCTGAGAGAACTAACTGACAGGTAGTGGAATCAGGTTTTACACCTCTGCTCTTCATATTTTGCCAGGTTGCAAGTCCTGCATCCCCCTGCCTATTGCGAATATGGCCAGTCAGCATACAATTCCAAGAGACAATGTCATGTGCACACATACTATTAAAGACCTTAATAGCTCGTTCCATGTCACCACAGTTGGCATACATGCTAACCATAGCATTTCCAACTCCTATCTCACTCAAGAATCTACTTTTCAAAGCATGACAGTGGAATTGCTCACCAAGCTTCTGAAACCCCAAATCTCCACATATCGCAAGCGCAGCAGCTAACACGTGCTCGTCCAATACATGATGTTGTACATAAAGCTGATTGCAGATTAAAATAATTGCTTTTTCTGGTTCTGACATTCGAGCGTATCCACATGCAATTGACGCGAGTATAAATGAATTGCTCTGACTGGTTCGGCAGAATATCTTTTCAGCATCATCCATTCTGCCACATCTTGTGCACATATCAAGAAGTGCTGTTTCAATATGGTCATTTGAACCGAAACCAAACTTGAGAACAAAAGCATGAATCTGTTCACTAATTCTCCTATCCATCATCAACCCACAAGAACTTAAAACACTAGTCAATGTAAAGTCACTTAATTCAACTCCCACCTCCAAAAGTCTGCAGAATAACTTCAACGCACTCGCACCATCACCATTTTTAAAAAACCCAGATAACAGAGCATTATATGAGACACAATTGATATCCGGCATCCTATTAAATATTTTCACAGCCATATCAACAAGGCCAAATCCCATATACGCATCAATCATTCCGGTCCAAGTAAAAACATCACGCACAGGCATATTTTCGAACAAAATATCCACATCAGATAGGCTTCCACACTTAGAGTAGAAGTTAATCAATGCATTATTCACACTCACATAGCTCCCATATCCAGTTTTAAGAGCGTGGGCATGGAATTCCCTGCCCGCTCCTGCTTCCCCAGCTCTCGCACACGCAGCCAATAGACTCGAAAGAGTAAAATAATCGAGTCTTTCACCATCCCTCAACAACTCATGGCACAACTCAAACGCTCTATCATACATACCTTCATTAACAACACATGACATAACTGTATTCCAAGAAGCAGTGTCCCTAACAGGCATTTGATCAAACAGTCTCAGTACAAAATCAAAACATCCACATTCACGATACAGTCCCATCAAAGCATTCGTTACATAAGTGGAATCAACGTAACCAGTTTTAACCGCAAATCCATGAAGTTGGGAGCCCAAATGTACGTCGAATAAACGCATACAAGCAGTTGACAGGGCAACAAATGTGTACTCGTTCGGCTCTATTCCTGAGCCTCTCATCTTGAAAAAGAGACGAACAGCATCAACCTCATTTCCAGACTTTGCCAAACAGGACATGATTGTGCTGTAAGAGCAAACATCTGGGCTGGGCAATGAGTCGAACAGTTTTCGGGCGTAACTGAAACAGCCATTTTTGATATAGCAGGAAAGGAGGTGATTGAGCAAATTGGTGTTGTGCTGAAGTTTGAGAATGGAGGCATGGAGAGCTTTAGTTAGGTGGGTGTCATTGTACTGTGTGGAGAGCTGAAGTAAAGGGAGAAGGCGGGGAGTTTTGGTTTGTGAGAGAGGAGTGGAGTTTGACTGTGAAGATGAGAGTAAATGGGTTTTGGGGAAGGGGAGGGAAATTGGGGATTCTGGTGCTGGGGTTTTCAGGTGGTAACGAACAGAGGCGCCGATATTGCAGTTCTGGTGGTGGTGGTGGTGGTGGTGGTGGATAAGATTGGCGGCAGCCATGGCAGCTCAATTTTGTAAGAAATTATCAACTTTTTTATATGGAAAAAATGTTAAATATTTTATTTTCTTAAATGTTAAATATGTATTTTCTTATATGGAAAAAATGTAAAACATTTTATTTTGAAACAGTAACCGTTCGCCATTTACGACGGATTATCCTGTCCGTCCAGTTATTTCAAATTCCCTATTTTCTTTTCATCTTGGGACGGATATATTATACGTACTAAATATCTTTTTCCTTTTTTTTAAATCCCTTGGACTATTGTCCGCCCCAAACAATAATTTTTTAAAATTCTTTTTCAATTATTTTTATTTGTTCCAATAAAAATAAAAAATATATAATATATAATAAAACAACGCATCCATCAATTATTGACGAAATGCGACTTCATAAGCAGTCGTTCTTGGACTGATCCCACCGACAAAACGCAACGATATGATATGTTGGTACTCCTCCGGTGTCGAGCATAGCCAGGTCCTATATATGTGGGTGCTAGCATGAATCTAAATATACAAAGGCAATGCACCACACGTAAACTTAACAATTGATATACAACGGCAATGCCCCAAACCTAAACTAAACATATGATGAGTAAACTACAAAACAGATACATATATAAAGGGCAATATATCATTGCAGCACGAAGCATGAATTTCCTTTTTTTCAAGCCCGGCTGATATTCAATATTAACGGCCGGGTGGTTCATAATTATGGGCAACTACGATTCTGCGCTTAAATGTAATTTCAAACGCATAGGATATAGGTTAGGGTGAATAAGTCAAGAATTGTTTACGGCCGCTTTTTTTTATGATGAACTTTTTTATTGGCACAAGCATACTATTGGGTAGGACCAAATATAATCAAAATTCAACTTGATCAGTAACTCCTCAACCACCAAGACTTGTGTGATCAAGATATGCAGAATTCGAGGATTTTTAGGATTTTTCAGATTGTTTTCAAAAATGCACTGTGTCACCTTAAAAAACAGTGTAGTTTCAGCATAGAATACCTAGACAAACCAGCTGCCGAAAACAACCACCCCGCAATGGGGCAGCTTCAAACAGGCTTTGCAGTCAATCTTTGCTTAATTTTGATCTATTT
>JAYMSL010001084.1:0-18813 GCA_036897195.1 Plantago coronopus
GGTGAACATTTCAAAATAAGTTTGGATAGTGACTCTACAAACGAGGACAATGGACCAATAGGTCAAAAAAAAAAGAACGAAGAAATCAAAAGACGGGGGTCAAGTAGTAGTCTTTACATTGAGAGTTTTAACGAGGGCTTTGCTCAATTTACAACAATTTATCCAAGGTAAGTCTAACAATAAATGATAAGATTCGAGTGACTTCAAGGACGGGCTAAGTGGAAGTTGGAGGATGCTAGGAGGATTATGAAGTCCAATATCCAAATGGTCGAATCTAAGTTAACCATCGCAAGAGTCAAACAGATGAAGCTGCTATCATCCTACGCTGCCAGATATCCAAACTTCACCAATCCCACATGTATAGGACTCTACGAAATGTTGAAGAATAAATTTGGCACGTCATGGTGTTTTCAGTTGTTTTTGTAGTTTATGTTGTGTGTTTTTCATTAAAGTATCGTATGTGTATTGTAATTTAAAATTTCAAGTGTCGTTGTACTATAACCGTTATTTGATTAATCGTTTAAAAAATTCGTAAGTGTCTTTTTTTATGTCACTATTTTATTTCAATACTATAACACCAAAACTATCATAAAAAAACTCAAATATTTGTTTGTCATGACTTTACAACAGTGGCAGTTTTTTGTTGAAATAGATTACGACAGTGTCACATCAAACTTTTGGTCACCCATATTGGATGACCTTATTTGATTTGTTATCGAAGAACATTAGTTTTTGTTTTTATTTTTCCAATCCCGTCGAGTATCCTCGACGGGCCATTTGCTAGTTTCTATGAAAAAAAATTGCTAAGTACATGGACACCAACAGTACTAGTACATGATACATATGTGATATGTGTACCTCTCATAATACAGATCTGCATCTTCTAATTCCTAAACAGCCAGAACAAAAATGACCAGCTCTCATGATAGATAGCACTATCGCGTTGGCAATATGCGCATAGCGGAATGACAGGATCGAACTGGAAAGAAAACAAAATAACAACTAGGCAGATAAATAACTTCAAGTTACTCGTCAGAGGTGAAAGATGCAATTGCATCCATCTCTTGCTGTAAAAGGAGCGCATCCACAAACATATCTAAACTGTCTCCCTCCATTACACCATCTATAGAATGACAAGTGACGCCAACTCGGTGATCTGTTACCCGTCCTTGGGGGAAATTGTATGTGCGGATGCGTTCTGACCTGTCCCCACTTCCAATCTGTGCAATGTGTGTACACATCGACATTATTACACAAAATAAGATGAATTCGACGAAATAATGCTTTCATATTTGTCTTCAAGCTGAAGCTAGATTTTACCTGGTCTGATCTAAGTTTTGAACGGCTTGCTTGCAGCCTAAGTCTCTCCATCTCGTATAACCTTGCACACAGCAGCTTCATCGCTTTGGCTTTATTCTGGCCAAATTAAGGAAAGCTTTTATATATGACAAATAAAAAAAATGTACTACAGTTACGTACTTCATATTATGCTCCAAGAGTTGTTAAGCAGCAATCTTAGGCTTAAAAGATGTGAATAGATGTAGTTTAATCACAATAAGTACCTAACCATCAAGAATGAAGCTTGGAATGTACACGATAACTTCCCATTGAAAGAAGCGAATTGAAACAAGCACAATGAATTTAGGTACATCATTATCTCCTGTGAGGTTAATAATAGTAAAGTAAAAATTAGCATCTCACCTGATGTTGGGAGCGTTCATCCTGTATGGCAATAGTCAACCCAGACGGCACATGAGTAATTCTAACAGCACTGTTAGTGGTATTTGCATGCTGACCACCTGAACCACCAGACCTATAAGTTTCAATCTTCAGATCATCATTCTTCAACTGTACATCGACCTGCAGATATTTGGGGCCAAAGCCAAAAGGTCAATAACTACGCAATGGAAATAAATTTCCATGCAAAACTCACTAAGATGAATCAAGAACAAGGAGCCGTTTGGATCATTTGCAAAAGTTTGATTAATTTTTTAATTGAAAAACTAATAATACGACATGCGCACTAATAACACAATTGGTTTGTTCTATGAATTTAAAATTGTAGGGAGAAACACAAGTAGTGGGTGTCGATCATGACATTACCTGCTCTGCTTGAGGAAGAACTGCAACAGAGACTGCGCTTGTGTGAACTCGCCCAGCTCTCTCGGTTGCTGGCACTCTCTACAATATATAAAAAGGTTAAGGAGCTGATCAAATAAAACAGAAGGCTTTCCTAATGAAATTGGACTGTGGAATCAGCCACACCTGCACTCTGTGAATTCCACTCTCAAATTTCAGTTTCCCATAAACATCTGCCCCAGAGATGGCGGCTCGAGCTTCCTGATGATACAGACATACAGTAAACATTGTAAAAAAACCTTATGACGAGGGAAAAGGCAAAGCCCGATTTGGGATATATACAGTAAGGCATTTAACCCACCAACCTTGTAACCTTTAAGGTCAGACTCTGCCAACTCCAGAGTTTCAAACTTCCAGCCTTTCTTGGACGAGTACCTCTCGTACCTGTTATTGTACTGTTAGCGTTAGCATTCAAACAGAAAAAACAAGGAGAGATATAGAGAGAAGTTCAGACTTTACATTCTGAACACATCCATCGCGAACAAAGAAGCCTCGTCCCCTCCGGTGCCTACAAATTAGGATGTTATTAAATATACAAGTTCCTTGTACCTCAGGAATAAGTAAGATTGTACCTCAGGGATAAGTAAGACAAACAATGTACAATTGTCCAAAAAGAGAAGGCATGCATCAGAGCATAAATAGAGGATTCAATTGGGGAGAGAGAGATTAGGACTTGCTTAATGCACTTGATTCATGCTCTTTTCAGAAAAGGTACAGGCATTACGTTTCACTGCTCTTTGCTAGACTGGTCTCCAGTGAATTGGGTAGACAATATAAGATGGTATGAAAGTGTCTAACTTCCCTGATAAAAAAATTCCATGGACTCATGTACCAAAGTATCAAGAGACTTCCTTTCCCTGCTATTCATAAAATGTCATAGTCTCATGGAAGATAAGTTGGTTGAGATGTTGAGAAGTAATACTGCAGGAAAGGGCTCATATTTCCCGCGCACCATTGACTACGACAGAGATCAACCTACTTGCTTTTCGTCAAGATATTAAGCCATGATGTATATTTTCAATTGAACGGTTGACAGCGTTTACGTTAGACAGGAGTCCAAATGAAGAAATTAATTAATTTTGGAAGTTGTTACAAACACTATAATAACAAGAATAACACGAACTAAAAAGGAACTGCAGTAAGCCAGTACCGTGTCAAGGTATATCTCAAATTCTCAATAACCTTCAATAACAAGACCTCAATGCAGCCAAATTCTAATAATGTTAATCAATTCACCCCGTTAGTCCAATAACCATGTTAAACCTAACTACCCATGATCCAAAGGTGAGCTGCCGAGTTCAATTTCTATACTTTAGAGAGACATCTCAGTGTGACCTGGGCAATGGGAAATACTAACAAACCGCACCCCTAAGCACACTTTGAGATTATTGAATGATAATTAGAAGCTAGCAGACACATAATACTCCATCTTAGTCTGGAAGTCCTTCACAAAGCAATATTAATGTGCAATCAACACTCTATACTATGTAATAAAAGATATATGAATTTCATCGAACTACATCTTTACCTGCCCTCACTTCCAAAATACAATCGCGCTCATCGGCATCATCCTTGGGCAGCAAGGACTTGAGCAATAAAGTCTGCAATCGCTTCTCTTCTTGTGCAGCTTGGTCCAACTCCTCATACGCCATTTCTTGCATCCCTTTGTCATCTTGGCTTTCATCAATAACTGCTTTTAATCCTTCAATCTCCTATCAAGGGAAATACAAATCAGCGCCCGAAACATATCTGAGCCTCCCATAAAACTATAAAACAGTTAAGTGAAAATTTCAACCTTTTGTTTGATTCTCAAATCTGTAACGAGATCAATTGAATCCCGGAGTTGTCTAAGCTCTTTGTTGGCCTTTGAATATTCTTCCGGCAAGGTGTCAGGCTGTCTTTTAATTGCATAAACATCAGAAAGATAAAACTTAAGAAAGCTTAACTGCTTAAGCAAGATGAGACATTTTTACAAACAGTTGGCGTGCAAAGGGAAAAAGGGTAAAACTAGACAAAAACTCACCTGATCGACAATATCCTGAAGATGGGCATGGCGATGCTGGATTGAAGATAGCTTTTGATCCATTATCCTGATCAAATCTTGAGAAAGCTGAGGTTCAAAATCTTCGCTGGTTGATTGGGCGGAGCTGCTTGAGTAGGAGCAAACTGATATCTGACTGTGAGCAGCTACTGTACGAATAATATCATTACTGGGTTCCAAGAAATTCTTCACGGCGTGAGCTACTACTCTCCTATTCTTCAACAGCCGGAGAAAACCTCCAGTTCTCATCGTCCTCAATTCGCTGGATTGTAATTAGCGTACAGTTAATTAGGGCATCAATATTTGGAAGAAGCTTGCAAGCAAAAAGTGAGGCAAACTGCGACTGCAACTGTCGACGAGAAGGATACGACGAATTCTACTCTAGGTCTGAATCACCTAATTCGCGGATGAGTGTCGTTCGCGAATCCAACCGGTTAGTTAAGAGCGTAACGTAATATTAACAAATAGCCGTCTTAGCTCAGCTGGTAGAGCGCGTGGCTTTTAACCACGTGGTCGTGGGTTCGATTCCCACAGACGGCGCATTTTTCCCTTTTTTTTTTCTCGCGCATTTTTCCCTTTTTTCTCCTTCTAATTTACAAAGTACATATATATTTTCCCTTATTTTGTTTTTTTTCCTCTTCTAATTTACAAAGTACATATTTCTTGTTTGCTGTTTCAATGTTTTATTTTTATTATTATCTACAATGTGATACGTATTTCTCTTTTTATTTACTGGATCACGTGAAGTGCGCAAACACATGAAAGCTCTAGTACCTTACAAAATGTATGAGGAAGTATTGTGTTAGTCTATGATAAAATGTAATGTTGTAATACAAATTACTTATTTCATATTAACATAAGTATTTCGACTTCAGTCTTTCTTTTTTTCTTTTTTGTTTTAAAGAGAGTTTTTTATTGCATACATGAACTAAATATTTCAAACACTCATGCCTAGATTCTAAAACACACATCCGCAATAGTTTAAGACACCTCAGAGATACGAGTGTCGGGTATTTGAAAATTAATATAAATGACTATATTTCATACCCTCTACAAGTTCAAATTTTTAGATGAGATGACATTCTATATTTCATACCCTCTACAAGTTCAAATTTTGATGGACTCTAGTTTAGACTAGTGCTTTTTATGTTTAGAAAGTTTTTTTCCCTTGCACGGGATTTTGCTCGTCCGTCTGTGGGTTTGTCGTTTTTTATTTTTTTTCTTCTTGTACTTTTACTCTTTGCTCTTTTAATGTATAGTACGATTTATTTAAAAAGTATATTTAATTTAATTTAATTCCGAAATCATCATCTGAAAAATACGAGAGCGCGTTATTTGTGTAGTAGATAGTAGATACTTTCACTCAAGGGAGCAGGAATTAATAAAGGAAAGTATATAACACTGTACCCCACCAGCAAGAATAAGAAGTGAGCAGTAAAAGAGGAGCAGGCAAGGCAAGCTCACAGAGAGCAGATCAGGAGGATTTCATCAACGATTTCTCGTTCCTCATCGTCACTCATCAGTAATTCTCTCTTCGATTCACCTCCACTATGTTTCTTATTTGATTATTTCTTCCTGGATTCTTCAGTGAGTATCAATTTAGCATTTTCCATGGATTTCCACTGTTTCCATTTTGATTCCTTCTGCATCCTTTTCCAATATTTAGGGTTTCGGGTTTAATCGAGCAAAACTGTCACTAACTGTAATTTGATAACATTTCTCCGCATGCCTTGTTAATCGGCGTTTACAAGGGAAAATTCTGTTGAGGTGTTTAAATGGAGCTTGTTGAATCCATTTCTTGTAGTTGTTCTGAATTTTAACTGTCATAGGAAGAGGTTCTTGTAGTTTTGGTTTGGCTGATAAGAATTGTATGTGCAGATGCCTAATATGATGGTGGTCTTTGTTGATATGTTATTGTGCGATTGTGAGTATATGTCTTTACTCAGTAACTTGTGTGGACTTGTTTTTTTATTGTATATGGTGGATCATTATTAGGGATCTTGAATGTGGATGGTTGTTACGTAATGTTGCTCTGGTGTGCTACAATTTTGGTCGTATACTTGGTATAGTGGTGCTGCACTGCTGCTGCATTCATATGTGTTCATAGTTCGCACATACCTTGATAGTTCGTCATATTTCATGTGTAGGCTCTCTCTAGATAGTTGAACACAACTTCTGAGGATCTGTACGCAAGATGCAGAATCAGGAAGGCAATGCGGTGGGGCCTGAAACAGAGACAGTAACACCTGTGCAAACCCCTGAAATTGATGACTGGAAAAATGTAAGGGATGATGAGATTATGCAGCAGCAATCTGCCATCGTAACTGAGGAGTCTGGGAAAGTCCCATTTGTTGGTGACAAGGCAAGGACTTCACTGTCTCTTGGATCTATTACCTTTTAGTGGATCAGTACATTTATATGTTTTCTTGATGGCTATTGTGGGTTAGTAGATGACCAAGCATTTTCCATTCAACTTTTTAGGAATAGTTCTGAACCCTGTAGAATATGTCGTCGTTGCCCGTTGCACATTATTCAGTCACAAAATTATCTTTTATCTTTCACACCTTTGTTTTGTTCAACTTTGACTATTTGCTTGACTACCTTATAATGGATCAGTAGGTTTATAATTTTTTATAGATGGTTTCTACAGGACTATTTTCCAGTGCAAATATCACAGCTGAATCCTATTTGTTTATTATTATTATTATCTTTGTAAAGGTAAAGATGAGAAATCCGGATTCTGGATGGCTGTTGTGGGTCAGATGACTTAGCAGTTTTTGTTCAATAGTTGTAGTGAATAAGTTCTGTTTTCTGAACCTGGAAGAGTCTGTCCTTGTCAGTACATGGTATTGTGTCACTAAATTATCTTTTTATTTTTCACCTGTTGGTTGGTTCAACATCAACGGAAACACGTTTACTTTGTGATATTGCTAGACTTGGGCTATTGATTCCCGATCAGTTACCCTAACCGTAGTCATAATCTGGCATTTGGATATCAATTTATATACACTGTTCTACTCTTCCACTTTCTAAAGACATGGCCTGGACGTATATACCTCAGTTTTCTCTTTATTTTCTAATGTTTTAAATTCTCAAGTATGACTTGCACCAATCAACTGCTATGCAAATCTCACTCTATTCACTTGCTAAATAATATTACTTGATTAGATTGCTTTATGCTACCATGCAAATTCTCTAATATGGCGTTAGCATCTATAATGTTGTAATCATACCTGTTTTAATAGCTCCTATTGCCCAATTAGAAATAATGGTTGTGATATTATTTCAGGAACCTCTATCTTCATTGGAAACTGAATACAAGTCTGGAAGTTCAATTTTACTGCAAAAAATCAAGGTTGGGTTTATTTTTAGTAGCTTCTGCTGGGATGCTTCTTCATAATACCCATTAACGAAAATGAAATATGTGCAGATTCTGAGTGAGCAGTACTCTGCGTTCAGACGAGCAAGGGGAGATGGGAATTGCTTTTTCCGCAGCTTCATGTTTGCTTACCTTGTATGTCTTATTATTTATTCCCTCAAACTGTTGCTTGCTTGCACTCTTATCTACATTGATTAGTAATGCAAAAGTGAAACTTAAGCTATTGAAACAATTTTAGGAGCACATTCTGGAGTCACAGGATCAGGTTGAAGTTGATCGCATCAAGAAGAATGTTGAGCAGTGCAAAGAGACACTACTAAGCCTGGGCTATGCAGAATTCACTTTTGAAGATTTTTTCTTGGTAATGATGATCTTACCCTATAAGCATGCATGGTGATTTTATATATGAGCTTTGTCTGTAGTGATGATCTTATCTTCCAAGTATGCATGGTAATTTTATCTACGAGCCTTGTTTTCTAAGAAACCTGCACCATGTTATGCATAATTATGTGATGCCCGCGGATTGCTATGCTGAGAGTGTCTTGTATAGTAAATAGGAAATTGTTTTGTTAAAGAATTTGAGAAGGCTTTACTTTTGTATTTGTGTTTCCCAGATACTATATGCTCATTTCTCAGCTATTCTGATCAACTTGAAAGTGTACCGAGCTATTATTTGATCAATTTATGTGTGTCAGCTGCTATTCGATAATTTTATTTACTCATCTTCTTACAAAGTACTTGCAATGTGTTACACTACATAACTTCTTCGAAGTCAATTTTCTAAGTTTATATGCTTCTCCTTACTCAGCTATTCCTTGAACAACTTGAAAGTGTTCTTCCGGGAGGTGAATCTTCCATAAGGTTAGAAAAAGCTCTTGATCCTGATTTATTGTTTATATCATATTATTATTCCACTTCTCGTTCATGAGGTACAAAAACACCTAATATATTTTGTTATTATCATATGGTCACAGCCATGATGAGCTTGTACAAAAATGTAGAGATCCTGCCGTATCAGACTATGGTGAGTGGCTTGGCGTACATTTCTTTGCTGTACTGGCAGGTTTTTATCTGTCTGTTTCTATCCTTTGCTAAATTCCTCTACTTATGATGTTTTGTTGGGCAGTTGTAATGTTCTTCAGATTTATTACCTCCGGTGAGATAAAGAAGCGGTCAGATTTCTTTGAACCATTTATTCAAGGATTGTCAAACACCTCCGTGGAGAAGGTTTGTGTGCATATTAATAGTATTCCTTCTATTTGTATTATATGTTGTATGCAGCTATGCATGTACTGATGAGAAAATGAGAAAATGATTGAATCTGTTAAGGAGCTCATTGCTTGCTACTGGGGATAGGATTAGTGGCTGATTAAATTACGTTAAGATATCATATTACTTCCTCCGTCCCGCCCCAGTCTTTAGCTTTCCCATTTGCTTTTCATTGACATGTTTTGGGTCTCTAATTACTCTTATTATCACATTGTAGAAAAACAGAGAAAACTTATACTAGTATCATTTTTCAAAATAATTTTTTATTTTTTATCGGACATGATTTTAGAGTAATTTTTGGCCGAACAAAATTCAACAAAAACCAAATGGGAAGCTTGGGGTGGGACGGAGGAAGTACAACCCATAGATAATGGCAAGCCTAAAATATCTGAAGAATAAATTTAGAGAAAGTATCTATTGTGACAATTTGCCCTTCTCACAAACCTAAACGGAAAAAATGAAGAGCGAATCTTGATCTTTGCCAAGCCATCCATCTTTGACCTCCACTGTTCCTCGAAACACACCTCTATTTTTTCTTTTATTCTCCATGCGTATTCAGACTGTCAGAATTTTCCGTCTTGGTTTCATATTTTGAGCAAATGAATTTATGTGTAATCACCATGCATCAAGATTCAAAGCAAGGGTTACTTTTGCTTTTGCAGCAATAACACCTTTCGGGCAGAAACTAACAAGGATTACTTATCATAATCTGCTAATTTGTCGTAATATATGCAAGGGAACAGCTAGGATGTCGATCATAAATTTAGACCTGATGCATGATTGTATGTCATCACTGCTTCTTACAATACACTGCTTTTACTGCAGTTTTGCAAGTCATCAGTAGAACCCATGGGTGAAGAGAGTGATCATGTTCATATTACAGCTCTGTCAGACGCACTGGGTGTTGCTATCCGCGTAGTGTATCTTGATAGAAGCGGTGAGAAAGACAGCAGTGTAAGCGTGAACCATCACGACTTCACACCCTCTGTATCTGGCCAATCTGACACCAAGCCAGTGGAAATCAAGCCATTCATAACATTGTTGTACCGACCAGGCCATTATGACATTATGTACCCCAAATAACTTGTAGAACCTGCTGGTTGGTTTGAAACAGGATTCTGTTTTACTTGGTACTTTTAAGACCATTTTATAGTGTTAATTCTGTTTCTTTACGATACTGTAAGTTCTTGCTGTGCAAAACTTTGCAGAAACAAGGTAGCTATAAACTTGGATTGTCAAAGTCAGCACAAGATGCCATACTTTCTAATGCCAGTTCTTTTTGTTCCTTCGTTTTATATTGCGCAGCATAACATGGGAAAAGGCAAAACCAAAATCTCAAGTTCACTTGGATTTGGTACAGGCATATATGTGCAGAATTTATGAAAGGAAAGCTCATAGCCAAACATGAAGCTACTGCACTAGCGAAAAGCCAAAAAACATATAAGTGAACGCGAAAGGCCAAAAAGCATATAAGTGAACGCAAAAAGCACATTATGCTGACACCTGAGAACAAGTGAACGATTGATTTGAACTTGAGAAAGGCCTACAAATGAGTTTGAGGTGAACAAATTACAACAGTCATTACTTGGGCACAACAAAAATTCTCTTCACCATGTTCCCTGCCTTGACAACTGCCCAATAAAAAACAACAGCATAAAGGAAGAAACAGAAAATGCGAAGAGAATCAGGAGAAACCTCCTCCATACAACATACTCTGCTTTTGCTCAGGAACTCTGTACATACGGAATGAAATTCCATCATTCCGCAAACTCGTCCAAAATTTTGAAGCTCCACATGCCTTTGCTAGAGTAATAAATCAATTTTGGTCAGGCAATCCATCAGTTTCTTTACGTTTCCTTTTCAAAATTCATCAGCATGATATTTTTCTTTCAGTTAATTTACCCTTCTGCCGGACATTATGTTAACAAAATTTATGTAAATTAGTTGAGAATTTCATTTCTACAAGGTCAGTGGTCCAGCAGCTCAATCCGACTCTTTGCCTGAACCAGAAGATGAGTCTTCATTGTAATCATCCTTAATCACAACAACTGAAGGCGTTTCTGGATTGTTTTCTTCATTGCTTGATCTGGTTTTGCCGCCCCTTGGTCGCATATTAGTGCCCATGGGGAAAGGAACCTGCAGTTATAATAGACGAAGATAAGTGTATTTTCACTTTGCATGTCACAGAGCTCATGTTCTCTTCTGCAGGAAGATCAAAGCAGCTTTCTTCAAGTTTGACAAAAACAGAAGAATTATGAAAAGGAAAATGATGACCCATATTTTCAGCCCTATGTAATTTCACACTTGACATTCATTGTATTTCCATTTCCGAATTAAAATGGACATAATAGTAAGTTAAGCAATAAAAAGCTCACGATTTGACATAAATAATGCATTCTATTTATCCAAGTTGAGTCATAAACTGAGATAGGAGAATGAGGAAGAACTTGAGCTCTTGAAAACTCATTGCAAATCGAACTGACAGTTAAGCAGATACAGAAACACCGCGAATGCAAGTTCTGAGAGGTCAGCTAAATGCATATTTGAATTTCTCCAGAAAACTATGTGGATACAATTGCTCAACTTCCAAAATCCGGGATCTCAGCAATTATTAAAAACAACTAGGTTCATGTAGAAAGATGTAGACAGTAACGCTCATACCTGATCACCAGCATTAGGTCCATCTGTATGGAAGAGGATAGGGCGGCACCTCTTGTCCTCATTCATTAAGCTTGAGTTCTGGAAGTGAGCAATGAGGGCCGATTTACCCTGTATCCGAGCATAGGCCAAAGTTGCAACCTTTTCACTGTTGAACTTCTCCCATTTCTTTCCATTGAATGTCTGCAAAATGCACGCAGATTTAATTTTGGTAAAAATCTAACAAAACAACTGCAGCTCAAGGATATGAAAACATTCAGAGAATTTACCTGATAAAAAGGAACTATAAGGGAAGGATCAGTTATGTTTATAAATGCATAGCCAACATTGCATTTGTTCTGCAACAAAATAAATTAGCAAGAATCGAACTCCGAAGGTAACAGTTATGTTTCAACTAACCGTCCATTTAATAGTTTATAAACCACTTTAAAAAAGGAAGATAAATTTCTAGACTTTGAAACTCACCTTAAAATCAATAGGTAAGTAAATGAAATCATACGTCCCTCTATGGCGCTCATCAATTGCTGCGAGAAGCATCTTCGAGGTGTACCTATATTTCCAACCCAAATGAAAGTGAATGGGCGAATCGCAATATTAAAAACTCACTATGCAACAAGTCAATTGGTGGTGTCCACAGCTAGTAGTGTTCTATAACACACACCACACATACATGTGGCTTTTTGGTTTCAAATCCATGAATGAATTGTCCGATAGGCATATGAATTAAAAATAAAGTAACAGGTATTGCCACATACTTGTTAGGAATGTTCTTTATCATTAGAGTTGTCCTCTTATCATCTCCTCGTAGAATTCGATCTACATCAAGCTCAAACTGTTTCCTGTTATCGCCTGGAGTCGTGGGGCTTTCAATTCTTCGATGCCTAGCTCTTTCGCTCGGAGAGTCATATGGACTCATCATAGGAACCATTTGGCCTCTTGGTGAAAACATCATGCGGTGATGTGGATGTAGCCCGACACCTTTGGAAGAGATTGGCATGTCCATACAATTTCCACCAGCTTGCGAGAAAGCGTCAGGAGAAAGCAAGTCCAATGGGTGCAAAGAATTACCAGAAATCCTCGAACTCCCAAGTGAACCAGGGAGAAACATAGCAGCATCAGGTGACTCCCTATTAGCATAAGCATGTCGCCTTTCCCAGATAGAGTGATTCATTGATGGCGCAGATCCCACATGGTGGTTAGGAGATAGCAGAGGATTCATCATAGATGGTGGTCTTTGAACTCCACGCAATTGTTGAGGATGACCAACGCCGATCCCATTGGCAAACGACGGTGAATTTGGCCACCCAACAGCTTGAGATTGCTGATGATGCAAATTATCCCGCATGTATTGATGGCCAGGACTGGGACAGCTCCCATTTCCAGGAGAACCAAAAACTGAGGAAGGCCACATGAAGCATTTTAGTGACGGTGAATATTGAAATCAGATATTGTCATACAAGGTATATGCATGTAAGTTGTTTTCAAATACAAAGCTACAGTGAGATTGTGAGAATGTAAAAATTCAGCGAGGAAGCAGAGCAGAGTTTCATTTTTGGGGGGATTCCCACCAGGATTCATCATATTGACTGATACAGTTTGAGCTTTGTTGGACCAAAATAAGGATGGTGGTTTTCCCAGCGGTGACATTCATGTTCACACGACTCCTACCTGAGACCTTGCTCACAGGGACTCGATATCAAAATGTGTTTGACACACCTTCAACATCCCCTCCTTGCTTATCTTTCGCTGAAGTTCTGATTTCGTATTTGCTATTATGAAGCTAGGGTGTCGCATGCTAATTAACTAGCAAATATGAATGACTGCACACATGCAAAAAGGAATAAGTTTGAACGAAATGGGTTATATAGTACCTTCATTAAGCTCCATCAAGTGTCCATTAGAGCTAATTCTGTGGAACTGCTGGTTATCATTTACTTGTGGCTGTACATTAATATTTGCAGCAAGGTTACCCGGAGAACCAAAAGAATTCACATTTATTGGACCATCATAGTATTCAGGAAGTGAATGAGGATGAAGATTCGGTGACTGAGGATGACGACTTGGCGAACGAGCATGAAGATTCGGTGAACGAGCATGAAGATTTGGTGACTGAGGATGAAGATTTGGTGAATGAGCATAAGGATTTGGTGACTGGGGAGGAAGATTTGGTGAAGGAGGAGGAAGATTTGATGATCCTTGGAGAGCAAACTTCATGTATGAAAGCTGATCAGATTCAGCAATATTGGAACGAACTCCATGCTCACCCCTCAGTAGAGAGGACATACTGTTGGGGACACTAGATGATAGTCCGCGATTAAGCACATTATCTGAGAATGGGCTAGTAAGGCCTCTGTTTGCTGGGCGTGAGTAGCCAACATTGGCTCCATTATCTGCATCCCAAAACAAAGTTGTTCTATTAGAATGAACAAGTACAAAATCATTTTAAAGTCCAATCAGCCATATTTAAGAAGAGAAGCAAATTACTGGAATATGTGGTAGTCAAATTATCATGAACGTTATGCTGTAGCCATTGACGACCAGATTCTTCTAGTTCCAGCTCAGAAGAAATAGACTCCATCAAACTGCACATGTCACTTGTTAATTTGTTGGAGGCAGCAGCGAAAATTTATTAGCAGAGACTGAATTCTATGACTACTAAAGCTTTTAGATCATGAAGGAATAGATCAGGAAGAAAAGACACGTGAAGAGAAAGACAGAACTCAGAAGTAACAAGAAGTAAGTTTACCTTTTCGAGCCACTGGGTCGGTTTGTTTCAAAATTAATAAGTTTTCCAGCAATCTCAATCCTGTTTAATGCCTGATGAGCAGACTCTGCAGCTCTAATATCAAAAAATTCCACAAGTTTGTGATGATTGCTGTGTAGAGTCTCTCGAACCTGCATCGTCAAATTGCAATCAGTTTCCATAAGGATGAGAAGTTTTGACTTTATCAAAATGAATCTGAAATTACCTCCAGGATGTCACCATAAACTCCAAAAATTTCATGGAGTTCATTGTTTGAAATAGATGAGTCTGGGTTGAAGACCGTGACAGTGCCCTGATTTTTGTCGTTCCCGGATGGATTTTCCTGAAAAGAGTAACAGTAAAAAAAGAATCAATTGATAAATAAAATGAAAAGAACCAGAGACAGAGATGTATATCCAAATATTTCTGTGGCTGATGCGAATCTTGTGTAATTAAAAAAGTATTCAAATACACGAGTAATAGCGCTGCGAAAAAATAAAAAACAAACATAAATCTGAATACCTTTGGAATTGAGAAATGTATATCAAGCTTCCTATGCATCAATGATTTATTCTGTAGAGCTTTCATTGCATTGCAGGATGCTCTAATGTCATAATACGATACAATAACAAATCCCCGGTGCTTGCTCGCAGTGTACAGGGTACGTACATCTCCATATTGCTGAGATATACAAAATTGAACGGTAAGAATTCACTCCACTATATAAGGGCTTCAGATAATTATAATACGCGAAAGTAGGAAGAGTTATCTCTGACCATACCTCGAAAAGCCTTTGTAAGTCAGAGTCCATGATATTGCTATTAATGTTTCTCACGAAGAGTGTTCTGGAAGGGCGGGTAGACCCCCCTCTATGTTGGTTACTAGTATTTACATCAGATAGTACAAAATTTTTCAGCAAGGAACCATCGTCTCCAAGTTCCAGACCTCCAACACTGCTGAATAGGTCCTGATCTTCCAAATCTTCACCATCATTAGGCCGCATAGTGATGTCAAGCCCATCACTCACACCAGAAAACAAGTCATCGTCATCATCTGGGAGAAGATTACCAATAGTTTGAGCCTCAATTTCTTCAAGAGATTCCAAAGCCCCCTCTTCTTCATGGTTTGAGGTAGCAGCATCAGTGACAGACTGGCTATAGATATCGTTGTTTGATGATATTGTTACTGCATGAGATACATAAAGATTATGAAGGACCAGTATTCACATTACAAATATCTCAAAATAATAAACTTGCGAGCAATTACTGCATGCATCAGAGAATAAAATCAAATGGTCCTATTAGGCTAATTATCCTTTTCAATGTATCAGCTTATTAATCCTACTGTGATTACTACATAGTAAACTTTTATCAAATTATTGTGATCATCGGTTCTTATAATTCCCATGACTCTCGTTTATTGCTATTACTAAATTAAGATTCTATTTATATATTTCAGAGACAGGAGAGGACATACACTTTTGGCTAAGTACATGTGACAAAGAGCTTGATAAGTGACTGTTTTCAAACTGGGAGTCCATGAGGTTTCTTGTATCTCCATATAGAAAAGAGGACGCAGACGCCTTAGTCATAGTGGTTCTAGCACCTATATCATGACCAGCAGTGGCAGGCAAGGAACGACTGCCTGCATTTTCTGGGACTCTAAATTGTTTCCCTGACGAAAAATTTACATTTCGACCAGGACTGCGATAATATTCAGGAAGCTCAAAACCCCTTTTCATCTGGTTATCCAGCCTGTTATCAAGTGGTGATGAAGCAACACTTGTTGTTCTCAATGCTCCATTTGCTTTCCCACCTACAAAAAAATAATAATCCAAATGGTTAATTTGCAGAGCTTAAGAGTGATTTAAGAAACCTATAAAAGAGTTCCGCAACATATACAATGATTCTCTTGATATCTGCACCCATTTATAATTAATGCTTTACTTTGAGTATACTTTATTCATGAAAAGGTAATATTCGTATTGAATTGCATATCTAACCATTCCAAGCTGTTGGTCTCTTAACACAATAGAAAAAAAATATTTGATGAAGGAGTCACATTAACAGAAGCAGACACAGCAGAAATCCAATTAGACAATATTACCAACTTTACACTTTGTGGCAACATTTAGAGTTGAAAGTACGGAAAATCTTTTGGTTGTTAAGATTTAAAGTGGTAGACAGAATAATGATGTATACGTTGAACCTGTGCTCTTAATGAGTGATTGGGAAAACGAGTATATTACTGCAAACCTTACCCTTGGTAAGGGCTTCATAAAATTTAACAGTGCAACCAAAAATTGTACGGATAACATGACTACTCACCATAATAGCCAGACATATGGTCAATCTTCCACGCACCAAGTTGTCTCTGCAAAGTGGCAAATTTCAGTTAAAATCCACAATTTTTGCAATATTTTTCCCTGTGTGCACAGTGCTTGTGGTCGTGGGACGTTGTTTTATTTGATATGTAAGTACCTCGTCACCGAAATTAATTTCCTCCTGGAAAAAAGAGGGTGAGATGCCCCGATGGTTCATCATTTCAGATGGCATTGGCATTGTTGCTGATCGTAATTTTATCGAATCCAGTCTATTTCTACCAAAGCACAAGTTAGTCAATTATGCAAGGAAAAACGCAGACAAGATCCTCCTCCAGCAAAAACCTGCAAGGAGAGAATTAATCAGACGGTAATACTCGGCAGAATAGAAACAGACAAGAGCAAAAATGTCAAGCCACGACATCGGAAGGAAAACTAAAGGTAACAAACAGGATTACACGAGTAATCCAAAAGCAAGCATGATATCATACACCCATAAAAAATCAATCTTGGTAACAAGAACATCAGAGATTGAATTGAATAAAAGTTTTTGAGGCAGTCTCGTGAAATACAGCTTGTTTCTATAAACATTAAAAAAGGTGTATGAACACCGAGGAGGACTAAAAATCATTAATTTCCCAAAAATTTGGCAAAGTTTTTACACGAATTGCCAAAATTGATGCTAACAACCATTTCTATCCCAAAAAATTCCACAATTGCATTAATTGGCAGAAATTACACAATCTAGCTGAGAAAATCCGGGGAGCTAAAAAAAAAGAAAAAATAACACAAGGTAACAGAATTCAGCAAAATTCGAACAGATCGAAGAAAATTCGAGGCCAGCATGAAACCAAACAAGAAATTCAAACCAATTCACGCGCTATAATCTTTGAAACCGATAAATTTTGCAAACTCTGAGCTCAAATTAGCATAATTAAAAAAAGGATCAAACTCAATTCCAGAAAACAAGGAAAGATAATCCAAAAAACACAAAAATGCAAGATAACTCACCTCGAATTACGAGAAAGGCATATGTGAGGGAAATGGATGAAGGGTAAAGAAACTAGAAGGAATCAAGTGATATATAAGAAAGACAAGCAGAAAAAGGAATAAATTGCGGAAGAAGGCAATGGAGGAGGCAGGGAGAAGATATCATCGATCTAAGAGGAGGTATCTTTGGCGTGCAAAAATCCTCTTCTCGCTTCTCTCCTTGTGTGCGTGTTTTTCCTCCTTTTTACCTCATCATTTCTTCTCTTTTCCTCACATTTCACGGCTACTTTTTTAGAAGCAGTGTTTTCCGGCGAGAGGCGGCGGAGAGTGTAGTCTCCAGCCGCTTGGAAGTAAAAGAGAGAAACAGAGAGAAATGAATGTTGGAAGTGGAGGAGGAAAGTGAGACAGAGAAGAGAATTGAAGAGGAAATAATAATAGTGTTCCGATCAGCAAGGCGTAGTTTGTGTTTGTCTGTACAATTTTGAGGTTTTATCAGCTACCTCGCAACCATGTATAGCTTCCAATCACCAATTTTCACTCCATTAAAAGTAATTTTCATATCTTAATTATATTCAATTTTCTATGGATGAGCTGAATGCAATGCATGCTCAAATTATACTCCATTAATGTTGTTTATTCATTTGACTCGGATAAGCTTCAATAACTTTGGCACATACTACTTCCATACTTCTTAACTGTATTTATGGTATTTAATTTAGAGATAAACTTGATGGGAGCGATTTACATTCGTAAAATTTTAGAATTATCGAAATTTTTTAATTCGGAAAAACTAATAATCAGAGTTTTAAGAATACAACAAAAAAAAAATATGTTTGATTTGAGTTAATTAATGATTTGTAGATTTTATAGGGAATAGTAGTGGGTTGTTTAGTAAAGTAGTGGCATGTGTAATAATATAATTTGTTTTAATGACGTTCATCAATGATTGATTTTTTTTTATTCGTGAATAATTGATATATTGATCAGGACAATATTAACCGGGGGGGGGGGGGGATTGTAAATGTTGGGTTAAAAGAAAACCCTTAAATTTTTGTCAAACGGGAATTAGATTGTTGAACTTTTTAAGGATTTAACCCAGCCCCAAACCGAGGGGCAGAAAATTTTGAAATTAACAAGGAGCAAAGGCATAAATCAGGGATAGCTAATTACTTTTTTTTTGTTAAATTTCAAACGTTGGGTTAGGGCGGTGTTACGAAAATGTAAAATTTTTGCCCAAGATGAAAAAGGGTTATAATGTGGGGGGAAAAGTTCAA
>JAYMSL010001085.1:0-18804 GCA_036897195.1 Plantago coronopus
TTACTTTATAATAGTAGTGAAGTAGTTCTCTGTCTGTGGTCCGGAGTTGTGATCTGTGTTCTCATAACACTTGTAACAACTCCGTTTGTCAGTGGCTACTTCTTTGTATCTGTTCAAGTTGTTCGATCCTAACTATTTATATAAGTACTGCAGGAAGCCTGTACTTACACTAACTTTAATTGAAGAAACTCTCTTGGTAATCTAAACGTCTTACTCTGCTCTGAATCTTCAAGTTACCTTCTTTACCATTCACCTACATTCAATTGCTATCGTTAATATGCAGGAGATAGGTAGAACAATCGGTGATGCTTAGCAGTACTAAGCGGAGCGGATAGTAGTCAGGATCCGCCAAGCCCTGAAGGTAAGTTGGTTCTTGAATCTTGATCTAAGTTATTCATCTTCTTTTGTGGCAGCAGGAGCTAACTCTGGACCTATTTCCAGATTCCAATTATAGACGGGAAGGCAGACATACAATTAAAGGCTAATCTCGCAGTCTCACATGTCCTCACTTCCGATTAAGGTATTCCATATAAGTCACAATTCCCCTCTCTGTGAATGCTCTGTTAATTAGGTTGCTCATGCAGCTGATGATTGTTAAGTTGCACAATTCCCCGTCGATATTTTATGATGAACCTCATAAAGACTCAGTATGCTAAGTACATTAGCTCCTGAATGTGAATTAAGTATTATTGTCAAAGAAATTTGATCGAGTAATTAAACCAGCTATTAATAGCCTTAAAATTTCTACCAGTAAAATTGAGACGTCTATCCTTTCTGTTGATATAGAGATGACATTTTTGTGCTATTTATTGTAATGAATATGATTTATATGAGTAAAACAGACTTTCATCTTCCTTCATATTTGGCTCTATTCTAGATTTATTTGGACCATATATGAATCAATGTGCTGGAATTTCTATAGTAGCCTGCTACCGTGCATCTTAATCTAATTGTCTGGACTGAAGACGTTGCAAGCTTGAACACTTAATGAAATTGCTCAAGCTATGATTGTTTATGAGCTGAGTTTGCAATTGGAAGGGGATGAATGCTCTTATTCAAAAGGTGTTTTGATTGCTGTCTGTAAATAATATAAATTTGCTACTAGCAGGCCAACAATACATATGATAATGACATGTTTGTTTTGCATGTTTTGACTATTGAATTTGGTTTTATGCTCTTATTCTTTTCTTTCATTTAACAATTGATCAATGTGTTGCTGTTGGACGTTGTGTTGTGCTACTTGATGATGCTGATGGTGCTCTTGCAGGTGGTCAATCGTCGGGCATAAGTTGATTCCAAGAGGTTTCACATTCTTGCAACCTGTTTCTGCTCCTGCATTTACAGTCCCATGTGTTATTTGATTGGAGCCCCCTTGATTCTTTAAGACTACAAGGGTAAGATGTTGGAGTTGAGTTTCTGGATAAATTATTTATTGGAAGCTGGAAATAATGTCATTAATTCTTGGAATTTATGCTGAACCAAGAAATTCAGTTTTGATTTTATCATGTGTAAGGAGAACGTGTACATGGCTGAGATAAATTTTAATTATGTATAGCGATTAGTGAGTAAATATCTACATATTTGGTGACTACGTGCATGCATTTAACCTGAGGGTGACCTGCTAATTGAGCTTGGGTGTGATCCAGCAACATGGCATGCATATGTATCTGGTTTCATGAGCTTGATGGTGACATATTCACCTAATTGGATATCTGAGTTGAATATGTAGAGTTAGTGAAGAGGTTGATTAAAGGCCTCCAGGTGGAATGAAGATGAGCTTGCTGTTGGTGGACTTGGTACAATGGCTTCTGCTGCAGAATTGGCACTCCAACTCAACTCTTGAGACTTATACCATTAATAAGGATTACTCTTAGTTATTCTAACCTTTTTCAATGTTTTTGTATTATTAACGAGATGTGATATATGTAACTGAAGATTGGAAACTGGAAAGAGTAGTAACTACTGATTTTGGATAAATTTGCAGTGGAATGAGTGTAGAATCCTGCCCAGGCACGTGACAGAATCGGCTTCGACTTGCTCCAAGCCCGCCTCTAAACTTTCGGTATTTTTCAGTAGTTTAGACAGTTTAGGGAATTTCATCAATAATAGACCAGGTGTTATATTTTGCAGTCAATAAAATGACTGTATTTGAAACAATCATGTACTCTCTCAAACATCTGTTGTCCTTGTGCGTCATGATTTTAGCTTCTTTCTTTTCCGTTTAATTGAGTATTTGAGTTTAGTCTGAAGTGAAAATTACAGCTGATTGCTCATATAGTCATATATATTTGAAAAATTGATAATGCCATTAATTAAAGGACATAGCAGATAACTTTAATTTATTAATTCTAGATTATCAATTTATCATTTTAATCTGATTCTTTAAATGAACTTATGTTCTCTATCCATCTCCTTTCTCAAAGAACCACTACAAAATGGTTCAGAGTTTCAGACATACGTGGATCAAGTCTGATATCATGGGAGGAGTAGAACAAAGAGGACTAGCCAAAATGCAAGGGTGGTGACCAGGGACAAGAAGAACTGAGTTTGCACAATGAAATGAAGCTGAAGCCTTCTAATCGGTTTCTTTCTTCTTTTTTTTTGAAACGACAAATTTTATTGATATATAAT
The DNA here is from genome assembly GCA_036897195.1 of Plantago coronopus. Taxonomy (NCBI): domain Eukaryota; kingdom Viridiplantae; phylum Streptophyta; class Magnoliopsida; order Lamiales; family Plantaginaceae; genus Plantago; species Plantago coronopus. The sequence goes on from JAYMSL010001085.1 coordinate 2,632, forward strand.
ATGTACAAAGTTACAAGATGATCACCACAACCGCTTATACAATCGTCTCAATGAAAACTATAGATGATCACCAACACCAACATAGCTATTTATCTTGAATACATAGGATCGGTTCGGTAAACCAACTCACCGAGTTTCTATAGCTACCTAAGCCGCCTTTCCCTTTGAGCCAAAACCATGTAGCTACCTTTATGCTCTCCACAACCTTGTTCGGATCCGGATTTTCAACATTGTATATCCAAGCATTTCTAGCTAGCCAAATGTGCCACACGGTACAATGCCAAAACACATACCATTTTTGCTTCTCCAAACTACCTCTATCCTTTTCGAAGTCGTCAAAAAAATTTAGCATGTCGTCAACGCAACCACCGTTGAAGATCATTAAATCAAGACAAGGCTGAAGAAATTCATACGTAAGAGACACAACCCCGTTGAAGATCATTTTATCAAACAGATTTGAGTACATCTTAGTCGTAATCCAATTCTTGCATAAACCCATCAATCAAAATGCGGAACTCATATTAAGACGGACGGAACTTTAAAAACACATTAATTAAAAAGTGCCAATATAAGATGTATAGCAAGCAATTTCCCAACAGTGTTTCATTGGAATTTTGTGTGATTGTTAGAAGGAATGCATTCCCCGTGCTATTGTTAGCAATCTCACATTATTCAAGAATTTTCTCGGTTCATATTTGTCTAACATATTTGGAAAACTACAAGTAATAAGTAATGGGGAAATTTTTTTTGGTACACTACAAAGTTACACTGCCGTTTTAGGTACACTAAAAATGTCATGTCTAATTTGGGTACACTACAAAGGTAACCTCGCCAATTTGTATCCTCCGACCATTTTCCGTCAATTTTGCTTATGTGTCAACTGGAACGGGATGAGTTGGCAATTTTCCCACCAAAATATTACCTAGTGGACCATTTTTACATTTTTTTCTCTATTTTAAAATATATTTTTTCTTAATTTTACTGCCAATCGGAATTTGACACGTGTCATTATTATTCTTTTTAAGGTCAAATAGTCCACTAGGTAAATATTTTGGTGGGAAAATTGCCAACTCATCCCGTTCCAGTTGCCACATAAGCTTAAATTGACGGAAAATGGCAGGATGATACAAATTGGCGTGATTATCTTTATAGTGTACCCAAATTAGACATGACATTTCTAGTGTACCTAAAACGGCAGTGTAATTTTGTAGTGTACTAAAAATGAAATTTTCACTTTGACTGAACAAACTTAAATATATATACTCCCTCTCTTCCGTTGATCTCTTACTTTCTAATGATTTATTAGTATGAGATATTGGAGTTGCATGCTCGGCAAGACTTACCAAATAAAGCAGCAAATAAAGCAGTTTTGAAGAACACCGAGCTACTCGGGACTTGGGAGGGAAAATTTCATATTTTTGATACAATACAAAGGGTATAGTGCCAGTTTTGGTACACTACGACCTTGTCCATTTTCGGTAATCTAATTCAACCACTTATCCATTTTAGGTACTCCGGCCAATTTTCAGGTGAGTGATCACATAATTCGCCTAGAATAGGCCGCGCTCCGCGTTCCGAACGCGCTCTGACGAACACAGAGCGCAGAGCGCGCTCTAATACGAGCTGGGATATCTTAATTCGCGAACTAGGTGTGGACTAGTTCTCGATACTCTAATTTAGGAGAAATCAATTCTTCCCAGACTAAAACATGGAGATGGATTCATATCAAACCTGCAGCAAGCCAAGCTAATCATTTAGCTTCAGATCTTCACGTAATTCTTCCAGTCCTTTATTTATTGCTTCTGATTTGTTGATCCTGTTCACTATTGTTACATTTGTGAAAACTTTCTGGCTTCTTTCTTCATCAAGTCATCAACTTCTTGCTTCTGATTGATGGTAAAAAGGATGAACGCAATCGATTATGAGCAAGAAAGAATGGATATGTGGTATTGAGAGGCAAGTATGGAGGAGAGGTAGAGATATCAATTTGGCGGTGGAGGAAGAAACCGAGAAGGGGGAAATGAGATCTGGAGAGTGGCCGCTAGGGCATGGAGAAAGTTTATACTTGTGTATTGTGTGGTTAATTAATATTAATTGTTAGCCTTAATAATTGTGTAGCATATTGTATATCATTAATTATCCTATGGAGGATTGGGGGGAGAATTTCATAGTTTATATTCTATACACTAGTATTATTGGTACGCGAATACTCGCGTTGTCATTTTATTTATATGGTGAAATATATGTAATTTATGTAGTTTAGTATTTTTATGATTTTTTTATTTTATTTTTGGTTTTTCCATATATATTTTTTTGTATAAATTGTAATAATCACAACTTTTGATCTAATAACTATATTGTATAACTATTTTCAAAGTTAAAATAGGAGAAATAATCAAGATCAACTTTTGATATTATAACTACCTTAAAGTATTTTTATTTTAGATAAATACTAAATACTACTCTAAAATAAGTGATAGTAAAAAAATTAGAAAATTGATGTCCAAACTTCAAATGTGTTTAATTTTTAGATAGCTAGTAAGAGATACTAATGTGAGAGATATAAGAGAAGAGATTAGAGAAAGTCAAAATTAATTAGATCGTCAAAATTAGGAAAATGGTGTCTCAACTCCTTTCAATGTGTTTGCTTTTAGATAGTAAAAGATACTAATGTGAGAGATATAAGAGAAGAGATTAGAGAAAGTCAAAATTAATTAGATGGTCAAAATTAGGAAAATGGTGTCCCAACTCCTTTCAATGATGAGAGATATAATATTTCTTAAGTCGTGAATTAAGATTTATTAAATTTTCTTGGAGCGTGCTCCAAGCTCTCAATTCGAGAGAGCGCGCTCGGAGCGCAATTCTAGATCCTTCCTCGGAGAATTATGTGGTCTAACCTATAACACGTATGTAGAGCTTTATAAGAATCCCTTTAACCCGTAGCAATTCAAGTTTTAATTTTACAAAGTTCCAACTCGAACTCGAGTACTCCGTAAAATTCATTTTTACTTAAGCCTATTTTATACGATTAACTATTTTATCATGAATATTAAATGTTTAATATATATATCACATATTTTATCATTAATATTAATAATATTGAGTATATTTTCTTAAAAGACTATTTATAGAGGTGAAATTTCCCAATAATTTTTTTATAGTATTGCCGCTGGTGGAGATAATATATAATAATATAAGAATATAACCTTGGTCAAGTAATGCAACGCATCAAAATGGACAAAATAGAGCTTTTGTGCCTTAATAATTCTATGGAGTATTGACTGACTTTACAAGTTGGAGACATACTAACATGTTTATTAGACCTTTTCTCAATGCAAATTATTTGTTTCCACGTTACTTTTCTTATTAATTTAGAAGACTGATAAATGAAGAATTTATGACACCTCCAGACATGCCCATACAAACACGGATCTAGATAAGGTTTTCATCTCAATCTCTCCCTCTATCACATTTAAAAAACCAACGGAAAAATGACTCGAACTCCTGACCTGTTAATTGAAATTGAAATGTATTACCAATTGAGCTGTGTTTCGTTATCCCTTCTATTGCCATTTGATCTCGAAATAGTAGTGTATTAACAATTGAGCTGCGTTTCGTTATCCCTTCTATCGCCATTTGATCTCGAAATAGTAGTGTATTAACAAATTAACATAAATAACAACATTTTAAAACCCTAAACATATTCGAAGTTTTAGATAAGATTGAGTTCTATCAGTCACAATCTCCCCATTAAACCGAATTCTAAAAAAAAACGTTTACTAGAATATGAGCCTTAATCCTTGGAGTTATCCCAACACAAAAAAATTACTCGCGGTCATAAACAAATGCAAGGAGTACTCCATGTCTCCATCCATCTTGTTATTAATGCCACAATTTATTTTATTTAAATGTGCATTACAATTGACACATTCCAATTTTAATAAGTTTTTATTATCTTTTAAACTATATATATCATACTCCATTTTGTACTATATATCAATATACTACCATAATCATACTTTACTTGTTTTAATTACATACCGATATTAAATTTATTTTATTAACTACCACAACTTTACCGCACTTGTAATATATATATCATCAACATTATACTTAAATTTTTAGATATTGGACCAAATCAACAATGAATCACTAATCTGTACTTATCTGTACATTTTACAGTATACCGTTTAATAAATTTTACCTATTCAAAAAAAAAAAAACAATGAATCACTAATAATGAGACAAATGGAATATTTATTAACAAATAATTTAAAAGTTAACTACGCTTAATAATTTATAGTAAAATGATCGATGCGTATGATTAACATTTATTGTAAATAGTTCTTTTTTGTCACACAAGTTCTTCTTTCTTTTCTTTTTACTGTAAATGAAGCTATATTTACTCGGCTCACTATTATTAGAAAACATGTAAATGAAGCTATATTTACTCGGCTCACTATTATTATAAAACATGTAAATGGAGCTATTTATTCACTCTCTATTATTAGAAAACACCAAAATAACAAGCCCTTCTAAGTCCTAACCTAATTCATTGTCCAATATAATAATATCTATATCCTATATTATATAAATAGTAATAAAATAAAATAAAGTAGAGAAAAAAAAGACGGTAATAAAATACAAAACCAAGGACCCTCCCAATCATATAATCTTTCCCGAAATAAACATTTAGCCGAAAATTTCACCGAGATCCCACATTACAATTATCAACACATACTAAAAATAAAAACACACACTAAAATAACATAATTTTCTCTTTTTAAAAGTGATGCGCTTTGATGCCTACTTTGATGCCCACTTCCAGCTCAGCACCAAAAAGTTCTCCAAGATATTTTATTTCATTACAAACAATCTCCACCATTTTCATCTCTCCTCCATTTCTACTCAAGCTCCACTTCCTCTTCCTTCTTCTTCATCGTTTTCTAGCAGGGTTTCGAATTTCGATATCTCAGTACCAGTTGATTCGCTTCTATGGTGGCCCCGTGTGAATTCTGCAGCTCAAGAGCAGCTGTGCTCTACTGCCGAGCAGACAGTGCCAAGCTCTGCCTCTCATGTGACCAGCAGGTCCACTCGGCTAACGCCTTGTCGTTGAAGCATCTTCGGTCTCAGATCTGTGATAACTGCTCTGCTGCTCCGGCTTCGGTGCGTTGCTTTACTGATAACTTGTTTCTTTGTCATGATTGTGATGAAGATGCTCATCCGGCAGCTGTTGGACTTCACGAGAGGTGTCCGGCGGCCGATGCGTTCTCAGGGTGTCCGTCGGCGTTCGATCTGGCGTCTGCGTGGGGGTTGGATATAGTGGAGGAGGAGAAGAAGGTGCAGGAGAGGAATAAGTGTGTGGAGGAGGAGTATCCGTGGGGAGGGGGGTTGTTGGAGGAGCTGATGGTGCCGAATGGTGGTGTGGGAGGGTTTGATTTGGGTGTTGGGAAGCAGAGAGGGGGGGTTGTGAAGCAGCTGTTGGAGCTGTTGGCGGATGGGGGAGGGGAGGAGATGAGGCCGAGGACGCCGAGTAGTGGTGGCGCGTGGAAGGAGGGGGAGGAGCAAGGGGTTGTGGAGGAGGAGAAGCAAGGGTTTGGTGGTGATGCTGGTGGTGGTGGAGAATTTACTTCGTTGTTGATGCAGACGCAGACGAATAGGGCGAGTTTTCTGAAAGAGGAGAGTAATAATATGATCTGGAATACCAATAATACATCTGATCATACTGCTCAGGTATCGATTTTTTCGAACTTCGATTATTTGATCATTTGAACTAAATCATGAGATACCACTACTACTATTACTTGTTAGATGTATTGCGTGTTCAATCTGCATTGCATAATTTGCATTTGACTTTGGTTTTTGTTTTTTTACTTGATATTTGATCTGATTCCATTTAGTTGCAGATAAGGAAATCCATTCGGATCCGACTCATTTTCATAGCTTAATTAGATCTCTAGATGTTTGTTATGTGCTGTTGTACAACAATTTGATGGATGCTAAGCATTCACAACACTTCAATTTGCTTCCAGGAGGTCTATTTTTCTTTCTATTGTCTGTCAGTGTTAGCATTGCTAGCAAGTAAGTGCCGTAATTCGGCTTGGTGAAATTAATAATGAACTTCTACATTACAGTTAGGTAGCGGTTGCTTATGTTTGTGCAATACTTCTTGTTTACTTTCTGCTTCTCGTCTAATGAATGCGGGCTAGTAAAGTTCTGAGTTGCAATGCTACATGTGATTTAGTGATCTTGAAGGATATTGTGAAATTATATGAATCTATCCAGCAATGTACTTGTTAGATTGCAATTTAAGAAACTGAATAAATTTCATCATTTCACCATGAGATAAATTTACTACTCGATATATTGTGCACTTCTATAACCACCTAATAATCACGATGCAATGGTTTTGCAGATATGGGACTTCAATTTAGGGCAGTTGAGGGGCCAAAACGACTCTGGTGCAGTAGAGTTAGATTTTGGTGGAAATGACATGGAGTATGTGGTGAAAAGCTACGGGGAGCTGCTTAAAGAAGCGTCTGGTACGAGAAGAGGGATAGACTTCCCGGGAGTGAGTTGCTCGTTTGCTCAGGAGGAGATGATCCCCTTTAATGTAAGTGCCTGTTTGCAAATGATTCTATTTACCCAGAATCACTTAAAAATGAACCAAACTAAGAATTTGGCATTCATACTTTGAAGTAATTACAATAGTACTATGGAAATAAAGAATCCAAGAACCAATCAAATAGGAGCTTTCAGGCACAATCAGCTATTATAAAGCAAAAGCTGTAAAATAGTGAAAGCTAATATTGCGAACACCGAATGGCTTCTTTACTACCTAAAATCTAAAATCAGTTTTCAAGAATCACCTCAAACAATCTTGAGTTTTTTGTTCGGCAATCTTCTTTTAGGCTTTGAAAGTGGGAGTTGTTAATGTTTGAACTCCCATAATTCAGCGTGCAATATCTGAAGCAACTTCCTTGGGAACTTTAAGTATGTGCATATTGCATTGATGATAACTCACTTTGTGTTGTTTTGTATTGTTGGCAAATACTGTAGTGCTTACTGATTAGGGTATATATTTCTTTGTATTGCATGTTTCTTCCCATTATGCCTATGAATGTTTTGCTAAAGTCCTTGTGCACATTTTATTCAAATATAGGGTGCATCAAACAACCCAACAGGAAGTCAGGGACCTGCAACATCTGAGAGCAACAATATGGCCGCATCATGCTCTGGTTTTAACAGACAAAAAAGCTTTAATTGCTCTAGAGATATTCAGTTCAGTGACGAATCTATATTGATAAAAAGTGAGAGTGCAGTTGCAATGACCAAGGCTGATATGGAGCTTCTGGCGAAGAACAGAGGCAATGCTATGCAAAGGTACAAGGAGAAGAAGAAAAACCGAAGGTAGTTATTTCTCACCCCTTTGATTCATTATGGTTTTCATTTCAAAGACATCATGTTTGCTACATATGCAATTAAAATAGTTCCTAACCATGCCATGATGTTTATTTCCTGCCACATATGCCATTGAACTGTTGAGCTAGTTCCTAACCATGAATGGTATTTTGTCTACTCAGATACGATAAGCAAATCCGGTATGAATCAAGGAAAGCTAGAGCAGATACTAGGAAGAGAGTCAAAGGCAGATTCGTGAAAGCAAGTGACCCACGAGAAGAATGAGTAGTACCCTAACGTGGAATTAAGGCATCATTTTTCTCCGTATGTAAATATTGTGTTTCCAGTTCCGTCGGTATACATAATTTGCGTAAGCAAGGTGTGATTTATCTTACAGCCTGTTGTGATAATTCATCTTCCCAAATGCAGAAGAAGCCAATGTAGTAGTTTGTAGTTGAGGCCTGTGGGCATGATGTGAGAAACTTATTAATGAAGTGACTTAGTTCCAGCTGTTGTATGAATCTATGTTGAAAATTGACTTATTTATCACCAGTTCTCCCAACGTTGAACTTTTTATACACAATGCATTTTTCACCTCTTGTTTACAGTCTGCATTTTGACTTGCACTAGAACATAGAACGTGTCATGTGACAATTTGGATATGGACAGTCCAAACCTTACATGCCAATTCTTCCGAATAAGGAAATTAGGATAACGAGTCCATGTTCTTAGGATAACGAGTCCATGTTCTTGTGTGGTTCACCACCATGCTAACCAACTTTTGTTTGAGACGTGACGGTGACCATTTATGTGATCTTGCACAAAAATTTGTATTAATTCTTTAGGGTCGGTCAGACTAGACGAACCAGGTTATGCTGATGGAAATACAATGGAGTACTTACATAGTTACATTGGTATCTTCGGAGAACACATCTCGAAGTAGACATAAATCAAGGTAAAGCAGTTCGAGATGAGAATTCTAATATAGTATACTAATAAGGGGAAAGAAAACAAAAGTAGAGAAGGCACCCCTGGTCCTGTGCAATGAATTGTGATTAGGAACCAATTGATAGAAATCACGTGGAGCTTATTTTCACATTTAATTAGTATATAGTATAGTACTACAAATTTATTAATAATTTGTCGCAGTTATGAAAGTGGAGGCGATCTCGTGTTGCATCTCAAGATTAAATGTTGTTATTTCAAATTTGAATCTCATACCTTAGATGATACTATATAGTAAGTTAACTATAAGTTAAAAGAATAGTGTACTATACAATATCACATTTTAAAATTTTATAGAAATAAGTCATACAGTTTCATTATTTATTAATGATACAATTTAATTTTATCTAAGCTCGAGTTTATATAGAGGTGCGGTGCTAGTCATTAAGCTAATTATCTAATAATCAATAATTACACACTAAAGTATATTATATGAACAAAGTCACAAACTAAAAAAGCACATGCGTGTATTTCTTGTTTTACATGAATGAATTCTAGTATTAATGTAAGCAAGAAAGAGTCAGGAATTGAGATTAGAGGGACGAAAATGATGTTTTATTAATTTGAAAATGATATAATACTAAAATTTTAAAAAGTCAAATTTAAAATACGTGAATTTTTAAAATTCAACTGGGACGAGATCGGTCGACCCTGCCCATCCACCCATCTCTGCGCCTGAACCTAAGAAGTATGAGTCTACTTCAAGCAGTTGTTTAATAAATGAAGCATCCATATATTGTGACTCATAACTCATAGTATTATAAGTATCATCGGCAACAACTTTTAAAGAAAAAATGTAGTTGGGAAACTTGTGAAAAACCTCTCTTTGTTCATGTGATTGCTTTCAACTCCATGTGAAGAAGAAGAACAAGATCAAATAATCAATCAATCCCATCAGGCCATCACCTCTTTATGAACCTTAACTTCACCATTTCTATCTCATGCTATCTTCAGGAAAGATCAACCTCCTCAGTTGTCAAAAGACATGTCCTTGTATCTGCTCAAGAACGCATTCGGAGCGAAGATGAAGAAGGGATTCAGAAACTTCTGCCATGGAGATACTTCCACTTCCACTCTAGACCAGCAGAAGAGTACTGATCATCCTGGATCAGGCACCAGAGTCGCAGCACGGCCGCTTGTCACGTCTCCGGTTCACTTCCACAGCCAGCCTACTCTGGAGGAAATGATCCTTCAGTTGGAACTGGAGGAGAAAATGGGCAGGAGGGATGATGGAGATGTGATACAACACCGAATGTCATGCGTAAACAGCTCTGATATCCTTAGAACCGCCAGAAACGCCTTAAATCAGTACCCGCGGTTTTCTCTTGATGGGAAAGATGCCATGTACCGATCTTCCTTCACGAATTTGGCTCCTGCAGTTCGTGGAAGCCGCAAAAAAGGAGTTGAACCGGGGAAACCACGGAGATTGCCTGCTGAGATTGCTGGGGAGAGCGTGGCGTGGTGCAAGCCGGGGGTGGTGGCGAAACTGATGGGACTAGACGCAATGCCTATTCCTTTGAATAGTAATGTGTATAGAAGGCAGAGGCTGAGCGCGATTATAAGGCAGCAGAATCTGAGGAGGAGAGTGGAAAGGCACGAATTGGAGAGGAGAAAGGCGGATTCGAATGGTGGGATGGTGGGAGCTTGTTCAAGAACTGGATACTGTTATATGAAGCCTGTAGATGATCGGTTGGGGAGAAAATACTCAGATGGGGATCAGTTCGGATGGCCGATGAAGCGTGTCGTGTAAAATGTCATGAGAATTCAGCTCGGATGTCCAAGGATCGGACTGAAATTGCGAGGTCTATATACACTCTGATCAAGAGATGCAATGGTTCATGGAAGCGGATTTGATATAGATGCTAGTATTGCTAGTTCTGTTATGTTTGTAATATAACATGGAAATTGGTTTCACATGTTAACCACAAATGTTCTGTATGGTAAATTACAAGATACAACAATTTGAATAATAATTGTTACTTATCTTTCCTCATCTCCGGGTTAATTTTGTATTCCAGACAACTCTGAGTTTACATTTAAATGGTTACGCAGGTTACGCCCCTATCATCTTATAAATATTCAGGAATCACATTGGAAACAACAAAACATGTATCAAAGAAGTATATGGCCTAAGTGTTGGAGATGAACTAAGAGCATGTATCTTTAGGGGGTCCCGTATCATTGCTCAAGTTTTTAGCGCTTATCAATGGTCGTAGGTTCTAATAAAATCTACTAATACCCTTACCCTAATTAACGGGTCTGGATCCGGAACAATACCCTATCCTAGTAATGGGTCCGAGTCTAAATAGGTTCTTAACGAGTCTAATGCCAGTCTCAATTCGTATTTAGATGAGGACTCGTAAAAAACATGGGTCTAAATGGGTCCGGGTCCGAATTGATCCTGAACTCGTTAATTAGAGTTTGCATCTAGACAATCCTTAAATTGCGTTTAGGGTTTAAGCCTTTAAAGGTCTTAATCGGGTACGGGAGGGGAACGGGTAAGACCCTTACCCATTTTAACCACTATTGAGAACACCTAAACACAACTTTAATACATGCTAATTGCTAGAGATGACCAATAGGGTAAAGTGTAGTATTAAGGAGCATAAACCATGTGTATACAGTATAGAATTCAAAGTAAATATAAAAACCGAATTATTAAAATTACGGGTACCTCCCGAATTTTGGGGTGTAATATATCATTCTTGAACCCGAACTGCATATGTACAAAGTTTCGATGATTTAAATAGCGGGTTTTCAATTCTTAATACTCAACTCAATCAAAGTTAATACGTACGGGATTGGGATAATCCGAACCTTATCAATGGATCCTACTGCTTATGACACATCGGAAAGATATCCGATATCTAGAAGAAGTATGTTGACTTAAACTCACATGGAGTGAGTACAAATCGTCAAATACTCCTCTTTCTATATAATAACATGGATGCACACTCAATTAAAACCATAAAAAAAAAACTCAATCAAGATATTAGAGACTATTTGAGTGCGACAATTATTTAATTACTAGAAAAAGAACCTACTCTAATTAATCAACAAGTTTCTGGATGTTCATGATTTTTCTTAAAAGGAAATTTCTTTTTCTTGAAACGGAAAAATTTATATTGATTGATTTATGTAATTATAAATGTACAACAGTGTAAGAGTAATATATTGGAAGTAAGTCTTCTAAATCGTTAAAAAGGAGTTCATCTACACTTACAAGCTAAAACGTACTTATTTCTTACGTCTTTATTAAAAGAAAAATGTTTTAACTACATTATGTATAATATCTTATAACTACAACCTTATATATTTAATCTGAACCATCTTATACTTTCGCCTGATAGAATTCCATCACATCTAAAATCTCGAACTTGTAGAGATGTGTGAAATCCAGTCATATATATATTAATTCTCCAACCGTGCACTCGTAGCCGATTTCAACCTCATTTGGGGAGGCCAATCGAGTGGAATTAATTATGGGTGGAGGCGGTCTCCGCTAGGAGTCGAACCCAGGTTTTTGTGCGTAAGTCAAAAGTTCTGATATCATGATAGAATTTCATCTTATCTAAAAGCTCGAACTTGTAGAGAGGTGTGAAATCTAGTCATATATATTAATTCTCCAATACCGCCGGAATTCGAACCTACGACTTCTCCTTAACTACTTCAACACATTACCATTCGTCCGGCCTTACAACACCTGTTTAGTCTTATGGTTGGACACAATCGCACGTGATACAAGATTATTGATCTTTCCTCGTTCTGCTATTTTCAACATGTACAGAGCAAGCTTATGTATATGACTTTTCTACAACGAAAATTACCTACTTCTCTATTATTTTACAGGTATGATCTTAATTTGGATCGCCATTTGGGTCGACTAGAGAATTTTCCAAGTCATTGGTCATTGCGTTTACTTTGATTCTTGCCAATATTCAACACCTTCATGCATATCATATCTTTCCATTCCTTATATAAACTCCCTACTTACTTACTACTTCTACCACTACTTACTACTTCTACTTACAGATATAACCTACAGATACTTGCAATGGCATCCAGAACGAGGATTTCCTTGGTCGTGTTCGCCCTCTTCCTTCTTGCTAGACACGCGAAATGCAACTCTGAAGGTAAAGATTGACTGCGAGTATCATCACTTCATAAAACAATACATTGCTGATGTATTCTTGGAGAACTAATCTGTGTATGTTGGAAATGCAGGAGATGCTCTGAATGCTTGGAGAAGTCGAATGAGGGATCCAAATAATGTGCTTCAGAGTTGGGATCCGACCCTGGTGAATCCATGTACATGGTTCCATATCACATGTAACAGTGAAAACAGTGTCACAAGAGTGTAATTTCTTCTACTCTCATTCTTCAACTATAAATTACATAGAAATTAAACGAAGACGAAAAACAGAATTGCTTCCGTGTATTAGCATTTAGCAACCAATTTGATCAATTTTCGTTTTTTTTGTTAACACAGGGATCTTGGAAATGCTGGGCTATCTGGAACTCTTGCACCTGAGCTCGGACTCTTAGCTAATCTTCAGTACTTGTAAGTGTGATGATTCATTTATACTAGTACAGTAACAGTAGTACTAGTATCTCTTCAAGTAGGCTTTCTTAAATCATCAATTGTTAGTCGCATAACATCCTAACTTGCACTCGTATAATGGTAAAAATCGGGTCGATTCTACTTTTTTTGTGCCATGGACGATATCAAATTTATGATCAATTCTTTTGTGTATTTAAGTGAGTGTCTATGAACATATTGATGATGAATGATTCTGGTGTATCAGGTATGTGGACATGAATTTCCTGAGTGGATCTATACCAACTGAGCTGGGCAATTTGACAAATCTTATCCATTTGGGCCTCAACAACAATAACCTGAGCGGCCCAATCCCATCTTCTCTGGGCTATTTGAGATTTCTAAGATCCATGTAAGAAGCCAATTTTTATATATTTTTTTTATATTTGTTACTATTTTATTTTATTGAGAATGTAAAAGAAGCCAATCCTATAAGCAAAATTGTTGAAAATTAAGTTTTTCTATCATATAGGGAAAAATTGCTTTTAAGTAAGTATTAGGTTTCTTTAGTTACGTGTATTTTAAACATATATAGTGTCTGGATGTTTTATACATAATTGATACGTATAATTTTTATCTTTTGTTTATGAACTCTGCTAAATCTCAAATGTGTAGGAACTTGAATGGCAACAGTTTTAGTGGAAGAATTCCAAGAACAGTGATTGAATTGTTTCAGTCTGGTAGCCTGCAAACACTGTAAGTTTACATTTTTACATTCTACTTATCAAGTCTTAGTAGTATTATACTGTTAGTAGTATTATACTGTTACAGTTAAATATACTCTAATTTGACAAGTCTTATAGTATTAGACTGTTTACGGTCAGACACATTTATACATTTTTATAATTATAACTCGGAGACTCATTCTATTAACTGCAGGAATGTCTCCAATAATCAATTGGCAGGGACAATCCGCACTTCTAATGCATCAGGTATGTAAAATGTTGATCAAATTTTAGAGTACTGTCTCATTTATTTTTTAGATATATTTTGATTAAAAAGCTCATTCAATCACTTTTTAACATGTGTCTGCAGATTATAGGATCACGACTATCATTCAAGATCCGAGAGCTTAGAGAAAGAGATGAGATACAGTAATGTCCCCCCATGATCCAAACGGCATTCTGTAATAAATTTTAGTATGAAAAACTATATATGAATAATGTAGTCTATATATGGAAAGAGTACTTATATGTATTTTCAATTGTGATTTGTGAGTTGTGAAACTAGGGATGTCAACGGATTATAATCCGCTCAAATTCGCTCAAAATCCGTTCAGGATTCGTTTCATTTTTCATTAAAAAACAAGTATGAGTTTTAGTTTGGATTAGCACATCTGCCCTCTGAATATTCTAACCTATCTAACTTTTTCTTCTCCTGTAAATGAAGGGAATTGTAAACGGGATGATTTTCAATGGATTTAAACGGATTATGAGTCGTTGACATCCCTATTTGTGACACTAATTCTAGCCATGAATGATGTGTTTGTAACTATATCAAAGTTCATCATCAAACTCGAAAAAGATTGCTCGCAGAATTCTTTTTTAGAAAAAATTGAAAGCGACCACCTAAAATTGGTCTTTTTAAAAAGATTATATAAGAACATAACCTATCTTACAATAAACAACAACTACTGCAATATAACACCAATTAATTGACAATAAACATCAACTGTTTATAAATAGACATCATCTATATTTCCTCAACAATTTAAAATACATCAACTATTTCCATGAAACTTCGACCATTTACAATACAAATCAATCATTTTTCATGAATATCAACTGTATACATCATTAACATCAATTGTTTCATGACATACATAAACATTATTAACAATAAATCAACTATTTACAGAGAGGTGAACTTTTTTGCCCGTAAGGGTTGGCTCAGTTGGCTCAGTTGGTTAAAGAGATGTGAACTTTCCTCTTGGTCACAGGTTCAAATTCCACGAGAGGAGAATTTTCTGTGACTATATCATCTTGGGTCATAGCCTGTCGCATACTTGTGCGGTTAACTTCTTTCACGTAATTTGCAACTTCCATAAGAAGATGACGTCATGGTTGACGACATCGAAAACAATCATATACACAGCTGGAATTTGTCACTTCCTCCTTACCGCCTGAAGCTTCTCGTTTGACTTTACGGTCAACAAATAAGTTTTTTTTTTTTTTTGTAAGAGGCATGTGACTCGAACCCCGACATATTGGTTAGGGGAAATCGTTTTACCAACGGGGCTGCGCTTCGTTGTCAACAAATAAGACATAGTATTAATTTTGAGTAAAATATTGATAATTAGTTTCGAAAGTAGATATATTTATATTTAATGTTAGTGGGTTTGAAAAATAAGTGGATATATATATATATATTAATATATCTGGAAACGAAAATCTTTAAAGTAGACAATCAAAATGGTAAAATGGAAAGCTTCGTCGGGACGTCGGAATTACAAAAGAAAGAGTGACTATTATCTGCTAGTATTATATTGGTGTCCAATTTAGTCAGTCTTGACATGCCACATTACCTTACATTCGACACCTATATAGTACTAGCAGATAAATTAATTCAAGCCCGCCCAAAAATACATTATTTTATCAAAGGATCATCACGACATAACAAATCCAGTTTTGTAATTATCATATATGTTAGTTTGATTTTAAAGCTAACCCGTCTATGATTAACACACTCACACTGTTCTGTTTAAATATATGTCTTTTAACTTATAATATAGTATTTATTTAATAGGAAATGATCTAATAGAAAAACTGCTCTTTTAAAAATAGTCATGAAAGCCTTACACTATAACTTCGTAATGTTTTGTGTTAAATCGTTATAAATAAACACGTTGGAACTTGTAAGTTAAAAACACTTATATGTTGATATTAACATAAATGTATTAATGTACGACATATATGTATCAGTCTAACCAGATAGGATATAGTACAAAATGTTCTCATGCTATTTTCAGTTTAATAAATCACCTAATTTGTAACTGGAAGTCTGGAATGGCAGAAATCCAGATCTTATATTCAACAAAATCTAATTATTGTAGATCTGTACAGTTATTCACAATACTTTTCTTTAAGATATCCTATTTAGTAATGAAATGTTGCCAATAGAATATAGGTTAATTGATTAGGTTTAGATCTATCATATAGCTATTTTCGGTT